>BRZM01000260.1:28853-62069 GCA_033238685.1 Lates japonicus | reverse complement strand
TTTGAGTGAAATTGTTTTAAAAAACAAGCCCATATATTGTTATAATGGGTTGAGGTTGAGGAAACAAGGCAGGAAGTCGAAAATAGTGGAGTTAACAATGAAATGATTAGATCTTTTCATGGGAATTGTTGACAATAAGAAAATAGTCACTACCAGCCCACTGTGTGTCTAGTGGAGATGATCTCCAAAGCCATTTGACCCTCCATTATCCCAGAGGGCCCAAGACAACTGCCCTGGTTTTTCCCTAAAGTAGGCAACACTGTTGCCAGCCTTATTCTTGCATGCTGTTGTCACAGTAGTAGCCCATATCAGTAATAATTATCCAACATTATAATATATAAACAGGCATTCTGAATGATAACTTTACTTTTGATATTTTACTTTTACCTTAGTAGTTTGAATGCAAGACTGACCACAGAAAACAAATCAGGGCCCCTGTCAAAATATTGTTCAATAGACATACTCTGTCTTTAAGTCTTGCCAAAGCGGCGGACACATATTTTGACAGCTTTATTTTTGCCTACAATGGTAAGGTCTCCAGATTTCCACTGTCTGAAAATCAATATATGAATACTGGGTATGCACTGCTTCCTGACAAGCAAGTGAAAAGCATGAAGACCAGAATGAGAATACATTTAAAAGGTTTTTATGAAAGGTTTTATAGCCCATATTGCACACAACGAGCGGCACGCCATTCACAGGCGCACCACAACACATTCACTCGAGACACACACACACAGACACAGACACACACATATACACACCCTGTGCTTCATCATAGGATGTGACACCCGACGCCCATTAGTTCCCAAAGTGCTATTCTATCTTCATGAATTCATCTCCTTATAGAATATTTAGATTTGTATGTTTCCACCTGTCAACAGGGGATGCATTATTCATGCTACTGTTATCTGACGCCTAAGCGTGATGTAACGCAGCCATTCCCCGGCCCCTGCAACCCACAAACACATCCACTGACTCTGAACTGTGCACTGCCATCACCCTGCCTGTGCTCACAGCAGCTCCGGCTCATATAATACACAGAGAGGAATTTTGTGCTTACAGCGGCTTTATTGTGCAATTAAATGTGTGCTTACTAAAGGGCCGCATTGGAGATAACAAAGATTTATACGCCACAGTTTGGGTGCATCTATAATATAGCCTGCAATACCTGCCTTTAAAAAAGAGATGGAGAGCAGGAGGAAGACTGAACTGTTTTAATTATGCAATTAAAAAGGCATGCCTGTTTTAAGATTAAGAGTGATGGTCCTGACTGTATGCTTGAATTTAAGAGAGATATGACACAAGGAGAAGAGAAAGGAGTTTGATAATGTTTTAGTGCAATTAAAAGATGTCGCTCAAGCCATATGAGATAGAATGAGCAAATGATTTGAGTTTTAGCATGCCTTTTGTGACCCACAAGGTATGCCTGTGTTTGAGATAGAGAGGAAAGCATGTTTTACCAAGTTGTAAAAAGGTATGCTTAAAAACACTTGTTTAAAATTGGGAGAGAGAAAGGGACAGTGGCAGAAAGAGTGAATGTGTGTCTAAACTTTCTTGCCAGAGAGTTGATGAGAAGATTGATATCACTCCTGTGTTTGTGTGTTAAATTTGTAGCTGGCACCGCAATCTGTTTGCTTAGCATAACCTAGTTTAGCTTAGCATAAATACTGTAAAACAGTGGAAACTTAGCAAAGGTAACAAATCCATCAAACAGCAAATCTGAAGCACACTAATTAACAAGCTACACAAGTTGGTTTAATTTGTATGAGTATAAAACAACAATTAGTTTTATACTGGGTCTTATATGTCTTAACTGGTGGCAGTTGCCAGGCGTAGTGTAGCATAACCTCCCATTAAAACAGCAAATGTTGTTTTACACCTCAGTTTTCGTACTTATGAAACAACTAAGGTATATTGTGTTAATTAATGAGTTTTCCCGTATCCGTCTTTATGCTATGCTATTAACTGGCTACTGGCACCAACTACATACTCTTGGTGGTACCACCATGAGCGTGACTCAAACTATTCCTTTACGCTTTTATAGCAACAGTTTCTGGCATTCAAAGGAAGCAAAAGAGAGCAGAGGCTGAAGACAAAATTAAATGGACTGGAAACATTGTCCACAAGTGTGAATGTCTCCATCTGAATTAGCACTCCACTGAACCACCAACTTGTCAAAAAATGTTCAATTCATGTCGGATAGTTGCCATCATCCCTACCAATTTCGCAAAAAGGATTAGACAGGTGAGAAAATGAAAACTCTGCTCAGCTCATCAAACCTAAATATTGGTGGCTTTTGGAAAAGCTACCTTTTCTATTTGCTGAGCCAATAAGCGATAGGCTTTCACAACTAATTAACATGATGATGGCTTGGATGTTCCATGATGATACTGACAGTGGCTTTATGGGCTTGGTGTGGGTTGATGCACAGTTATTTTTAAGATACCAGACAAGCACAATGCATAATTTATCACACCAAAGGATAACCCCCCCAAGCCGGTGAATAAAGGAAGTAATAAGGGCAGCTAGGCATGCAGCTGAAATGACTGATAATGCTTTACAACAGCTTCTAAATAGAGTAGATGAAAAAAAAATCCTGTTTGCACATCATCTTAAAGGGAAGTGTAATTATCTGTCAGCCAATCAACACCTAGCACTCACTTCCTGTGTCTGACCTTGCTGGACTCGTCACCATGGAAATGTTTTTCTCTCTCTGATAGAGCACAGCTTGGTCATACAAAAACCTCTGTGTGTGTGTGTGTGTGTGTGTGTGTGTGTGTGTGTGTGTGTGTGTGAGGAGATGAGGGACAAACAAGACCAGTTTTCCATGTTTTTCTCTCACCAGGGCACCTTGGAAACAGCCTTACCATGCCTTTCATGGCTTCCAGGCTCCTAACCCCCCCGTGCACATGCTCAAAACCTCACACACACTCATTGTGCCTGATAGCAAATGTTCTTTTCACACACAGATCGGATGAAAATGTGAAAATGACAGTGTTGTTTTCTTTTCATTGGGATCTGTTATGACGTCTCTTATAAATAATGCATCTTCAGGAAACGCTGAAATATTTACAGAACACATGTGCTTAGAATCTGACTGTTATTGTTGTTGTGTGTGTCTTTGATAATGACTGTTTCTTTTAACATTATTTCAACTACAGACTATACAGCAGAAGTGAACCCGTTTAATGAGAACTACTGCTCACAGAGGCAGAGATACTTCCTCAGTTTGCGTTCCCGGAGGCATTATCAGTCATTGACAGCTGGTTGAATGCAGCACTCAATTTAAGTAGACTATCCTGTCAGATTGGCATTTGATGGACAGTTTAGAGACTCAAAAGTTGAATGAAAACTTACCTTTACAATATTTATCTCATTGTTGGTGGAAAATTAAAAGGCCTAAACCATGAAACTGAAGGACTATTGCGACATTTTTTTTCTCCTGTGCTGAATTTAGACATTGTGAACTAGCAAGCCCTTTTTGTACTTCTGGACAAAGACTAACCTTCTAAATGATTAATTTAACAGTATTTCTGTAATAATCTCTGTGAGTGTTGTACACTCACTGCTAAGGTTGTGATAATAAAAAAAGGAATCTAAACTGATAAAAGGCAAAAATCAATGTACATAGCTAGATAGAAATATAAAAACTTGGGAATAAAACTAGACTCAAAGCTGAGTCCTGTGGAACCCCACATATCATGTGCTGATGATGACATATATGTTGACTTGTCCCCCTCTTATCAAAACTATGTTTGGCTTATTGTTACTTCACTCAGATATTTGAGCTTCACTGTACAGAATGATATATGGCCTGACATTTGTCCTGTAGTTTAGAAGTCAGTTGTAGTTCAATATGTAGCTAACACAAGTGTGATGTGACTCAAAGCCTCCAGTGCACAAACACTGAGAATGAACCTCACAATGAAGTAGGAGACATCATGTTTATAGATCCTGGATTTTTCAGTGAGTTTTTCAACAAGTTTTTTTATTATTATTTTACTCCTGAGATTTACTGTTGCACTTCCATGAAATTGCAGGGCCTCACAAGAGGTGGTCATAATAAAAGTCACATAACCTTTTAATTCCCAGTATGGGTCAAGCTCCAATAACACTGGATCTTACATCTATTGTGATCGTGGAACCAATAACATCATTTTGTTTCTTTCACGCTACCTAATAAATGCCCTCATCATTTAAATTACACACCTTCAGTTTGCATGGCAGACTTTCTGGTGCAAATTTGTAGTCTCCCAGCACAGTCCAAGGCAACCCTGATGACATCATCTGGGTTATTTTCTCTGACATATCTTAGTTGAGTAGTGCTCATTATGAGTTAACTTACCTTCATGGGTAAAACTGGTAGATTGCCTCTTTAACAGCTTCACTTCTTCTGGGATTCCTCTCTCCTATTTAACAACAGTCCATTTTTCCTATGGACTTTGCTTTGTGCATTAGTACGTTGTGACGTTACAACAGGAAAAATCCTTCCTCAAAAAGCTGCCACAAAGATGCAAGTATGATATTGTCTAAAATATCACTGTATGCTGTAGCATTATGCTTTTCTTAATTTGGAACAAAGGGGCCCAGCTCAAACCATGGAAAACAACAGCCTCAGAACAAAAGAAGACAAATTTATGTGGACAGGAGCGTCCATGCCTTTAGAGCCATATGGTTAAACTAATTCATAAAGATAATCATGTTTTTAAAAGAGGCATTTTGGGAGGACGTTGGCTGGCTAGTTACTTACAGGTACTTTTCAGAGGACACAGGTTCAAGATGAGGTCACTTAAGAAAAGTTTGGACTAACTCAAAAGCACCTGTGGCCAAACACCCAAACAAACTTCAAAGCGGTAATATCTAGACAGGTGCAGAATGTGCCAGAGGGGAAAGTTTCAAACAGCTCATCCCAGCTGAATAACTAACAGTGCTAGACCTAGACTATATGAACAGTAATAAATATATAGGGAGTCTTAATCTTGCTTCCATATAATACCATCAAATCTGCCTTTGGGCGGATAGTGAATCCATGGCACCCAATAGTGAGTTTAGAGAGGCTAATACTTTAATCTACTGCAGTATATAGACACACATATCTGTTTTATACCTTCTCCTTTTTCCTTAAATTTTTTGCTGTGATTTCTATATTTTGTGGAGGATAAAGATGATGAACTGAGGAATGACTTTGCTGCACCATGGACCTCTAAACTTGGGTAGATATAAAAATCACATCCTGTTTTAATGTATGGAGATGTGGTGGTTTAAAAAGAATGGCTATGACTTCTACTGAGATCAGCCATAGAAAATCAGAAAAAAACATTGTGTTTTCTGGTGGATGCTACTGTTTCACCAGAAGTGGGTCAGTGGGTTTGGAAGTGACAAACCACATTAGACATTTGCGTTTTACTCAACTGCATGGACGAAATGCTTTCAATCATCTCTGAATTGGTCTTAAAAGATAGGTTGTGGATTAACAGATGTTATATGTTATCAAGAGTTTGCATGATTTTCCCCCCACCATCCACACGCATGCTCAGTTTCTCCCTTCAACTGATTCACATCAGCAGCGGCGGCTTCGGAGATCCACCGGTCCGACGGCACATGGATCCCCAGTGAGAAGAGCGAGCACTCCGGCCACGGGGGTAAGACTGACTCCTTCTCTGGTTGTGAGGTCGGTTAGAGCGGAGAGAGGAGGCTGCAGCCGACAAACTGCGAGTCGCTGTAGATGAAGTGCGACGGAGAAAAAGTGAGAAATGGACTGAGAGGCTGTATGGCCGCGATGACTCACTGGTGTCCAGTGCTGGCGGTTAGTTTATGTCTGTGTGCAGCTGAAATGACCACCATGTCCTCTGGTTCTGTCTGTTTTTAAAAGGATTTGACCTTTCGGAGTCAAATCTGACGTTTTTGCGTCGTATTTTAAGCCACTATCATAAAAGAGGAACTGTGGAATTATAAACGTGAGACAGTAAATAAACCTTGTTGCATGTTCAGACTGTTTAAAGATCCTGTAATCTGAATAAATGCTAGATTTGATGTTTTCAGCACTATTTAAATCTGGACTTGTGTTAGGAGGAAAGTTGGAGCAAACTTACCAGCACCATGGACAGCGCTTTGATAGTCTCTAGGGGACTGAAAAATCAGCATGAATGGATTAGGATTAAAACCAAATCTTACACTTAGTTTGATATGTGTCATTATCATTGAAACAAAATTCATGAATCAATAATGAAAAATAAATCACATCAGTGAGACCAATGAGTTTGGTTCTCATAGTTCAGAGCTTAATTCATCATAATGCCCACATAATGTGAGTCATCAGTCAGTGCTCCATACATTTATTTATTTATTTTATCATAAACCATAATGAAGCTTACTTAACAATACTTAACTGAGAACATACTTAACTGAGTACCACAGTGTAAACATACTCCAATACAAGTAAAAGTCCTGCATTTGTAATTGTACTTCAGTAAAGTGTAGTAATACCAGCTAAATGTACCTAAAGTATGTAAAGTAAAGGCACTTAAGATATACTGAGGACTGAGTTTTGTTACCATATGACATTATTAGATACTTATCAGTGTGTTACTGTTACAGCTGGTTGAAATGGAGCTAGATTTAACTACTTTATATGATATTAGTTAGTTTAGGCCCAACCTGTGGGTCACAAAATAAATCAGCAGGGTCATGAGATGATCAGTGGGATGGGGGAGAAGTAGTAGTTAGTTCCTCATTTAGCTCCTTTACTTAAGGGGGGGGGGGGGGGGGGGGTATTCCTTTACAAATAAGAAATGTCATTTAGATTAAAGTAGAGTACAGCTTCTCATTGGATCCAAATATTACAGGCACATTAATGGTTAAGCCGAATTTTAGTGTAGCTGATCGAAATAGAGCTAATTTTAATGTTGTTGTGTAGTAGCAATACATCATATAGAAAAGTGTATAGTGTATAGTATATAGAAAGTGTAGCAGCAAAATAAATTTAGGAGAGTTAAATGTACAGCATTAACCTCTGAACTATAGTAGGGTGGAGTAGCAGTATAAAGCAGCATAAAATAAGATAATGTACAAATACCTAAAAGTCTTATTAGTTTCATTTTGTGCTCTCCACCACTGGACACTGTAATTGCTGCACCACGTATTGGAAATGAAGTCAAATGAAGTTTTCCATTGAAATGATGTTAGTTATAGACTTTGCTGCCTCATTTTCTTGTGAATTCAGACTTCTAATTGTGTTGACATTCACCGTGAATATAAACAGAAAGGTCAGATCATTACCTTTACAAGGAAAAAGTGACTCGGAGAAGAAATAAATGGGATGTCAATACTACAAAAATTAGGCTTTTAGTTGATGAAGTCTGGCCACATTCAGTATTGTGTTTAGAGGAACATGTAATTTGTAAATGCTGTTTCTAAAAGCTTTACGCAGGAAGGTAAAAGCATAAACTGCCACAGGTAACTTAGGGCTAATTTGTAACAAGCAATTAAAATCAAAGAGTGTTGATATTCTATTCATCTACTTGAATAATCTCTGTTGAACTTGTTATTTTTTTATTTTTTTTTTTTTGGCATAGGAAGTTTACTTTCTTGCTTCTTTTTGTTTATACCCCCACAACATCCACTTACAATGTAACACAATTCACATGAACTGAGAAAAAGGCTGTTTTTTTTTAACAGAGTTTGGTGGCAACTCATCATCTTAAGCTCAAGACTTTGGCAGTGGAGGAGGGTAAAAAACCTAACAGTACTTGAGCAGGGTGTTCTCCTTCAGTGATTACTGATGTAGTTTTCAGGGTTATGTTTCAAACGGCAGGTTATGGTATGGTAGAGGCTGAGATCAGGCATGTGTGGCCGCTCAGAGAAACCGTTTGAAGGCAAAGAATGAAAGAAATCAATCAAACCGCCTCAGGAGAGTAACAACACAGGGACATGTGTGCATATGAGGAAGAATAGAGTGTGCACGCACTTGCATATGTGTGACTCATCCGTGGGCGGTAATAGAGCCACCTCAGGGCCGAGGTAGCCGTCAATCGTTCGCATGCAGCAACAATAACCGGGGTGACCTGACGACGCAGGCCGAGATTTATGATGGGTCTCAGAGGGGAGGGAGGCTTTTATTGAGGGAAATCCATATTCAGCAGATAAACAGTGCTTGTATTATAACAGCCAAACAGCTGACATGTATACATATCAATCTCCTCAGGACTCTGAATATGTATTACTTACTGTCTGTATCTGAATCTTTACTGCAGGTGTACAAGGTGTGGGAGGTGTGATGGCGTTGTGCTCTGAGGCCTGTGTCTCCAGCTCAGGAGGAGAATCCTCCGGGAGTGAGGTGGGCTTTATTTGATTTTATTACACCTACGAGGGGTGATGATCAACATTAGGCAGATGTAGAGAGGACATTTAATACACTTCGATAAGAGCCCACAATTTGCAGAGTAAACATTTTGTGGGACTAATGAAATACTATGTGGACACTACACTGTACTGTGGCTGCTTTATTTTACAGCCCACATTCCCCCTAACTTAGCCCATGATGAGGGAGCTTGTGTCTGTGCAGGGTAAATGTAATCATCAAAGACTGTAGCTCTATCATGTAATATGGTCACAACATCCCTCCAGGCGGGTTCCAGCTGTCTTCAGTTTGGGGTTCGTTCCTATCTGCACCACTTCTATGAGGAATGCTCATCCTCCATGTGGGCCAAAGACCCAGAAGATAGGGGGTTCGTCCAGAGCCAGAGGTCAACCCTGTGGTGGAACTCAGCAGTCTGGAAGGTAGAGCTACTACACCCTCCAAACTGTTTACATTACATGCAGTCAAATGACTGACTTTAGTAACATTTACATCAAAGTAGTTTTTCTCATCAAGATGAACTGAACTGGTGATGTATTTGATTTGAAAACATGGCTATTAATTAGGACAAAATCATTGGTGGAGTTTAAAATGGGAACATAACAGTGAAGAAATCATAAAAAAATCAATGCAATGGGCATTGCACATTGAAGTAATTTTTAGCATCTCATGCCTTATTTGGTAGAAAGACGCACTGTGTATTTGTCTTGATCAGTCCTGCTCTGATATTTCATATAAAGTCACTGATTGGCGTAACACAAAAGTGATTCTGCCCACAAATGGTGTCTGTTGTGTCCCCTGAGAAATCCTACAGGTAGACACTAAATGATATATATATATATATATAAACATGATTCCCCAGGGAGACACAGGGTCACACCCACATTGTTCAGAGAAAGTTAATTCATCCTCTCTAGTATTAAACTGTTCATTGATACAGTGCAGTTAATGCCTGATGTTCCATAACTGTAGATTTCTTTATTTCATTACGTCTTGTAGTCCAGCCCATATTTCCCATTACCCAGCAATTTATCAAATCATTCCAGAGCTGAGTTTAATGAAAAAGGATTGAGTTATGAACAGATTGGGTTTCTCTTAATCTTGAGAAACAATCCTCGAGAACACTAAGTATTTTGTATCCTGTCTAAAGCCTGGTGGTTTGATTGGCTGGTTGTTACACATCTTCTCTTGATTTACATGCATGTGCTCATACGTGTGTTTTGTTTAGACCAGATTTGTTTAGATCCGCACTAGGCTACAGCTCAGGGGGTAAACAAATGTCTATATAGCATACATAAAAGTTTGTTTTGAAAACAATTATAGTGTGCGCCATATGTATGGAGACAAGATTTTCATATAAAAAATGATGTTTTCCTGTTGTACAGTTTACAGGGTCTTACATTTAATTTTCTGTTTTCTTTATAGTCACGTAAAACTGGCCTTTATTTTTTGTTTAGTCCCTTGTACTGTAAGAATAATAATGTTACTATGACTTATGTGGTTGAACTGGATCTATTATTAGTTCCTGCCTTAGTGACTGCATCAGGCAGTTCAGTTGTTTAAGTGCTCTTTTCAGTCTTACTGTGAATGTAAAAGATTTCAGGCTTTTCTTCCATTGATTTGGACTGATAAATTTCCCATGCACTGCTGTCAGTGTCACAGCCAACCCCACTGTCAGCCTGGGGAGAGCGGCAGACAGAGACGTAGTGCCTCTCTGATACGTGGTGTCACCTGTTGGTTGTTTTCCCCTGCCAGTGATGAGCTTCACCATTGTAATAACAGTAAAAAAAAAAGAGCTCTCCCTGATATAGATGTAGTGCATACATTGCATTTTAAACCTTTGTCTGTGCATGATGAACTACAGGCAGTGGTTTAGTGGTATTTGTAAAGGTGAAGGATTACATGCAAGCCCCCTGCCCATTTGGCAATTTGGATTTTTCTGCATCACAAACAACAAAATGACCTTTCCTAACAAGAAGGGAAGAGCACTGAACAAAGAGCGCCACCAAGAGAAAAAAAGATCAGGACTGCACAAATTACCGCTTCAGGTTCCTCTCTCCTCCCTCCAGGTGTCCTTAGCCCTGGGTCTCCTGATCCTGACTGCAGGCATTGCCAGTCTGTCAGTCAGTTACTCCACTCCTCATAAAATTGAGGCGTTCGGAGAGGGAGACCTTTTCTTCGTGGACGCCCAGGCCGCCAGCTTCAACAGGGGGCTGCACCTCAGTGCCGCGGCCGGGATCGGGCTCTCCTGCCTCGGCTCGGCTCTGGCAGCGATGGGGGTTGTCGTTTGGATCCTCCCCAGGGCCAACTTGAAAGAGAGGCTTTTCCACAGACCGGTGGAGGGGGAACAGAGAGGAGAGTCCAGGTCGAAGTGGAAGGGATTTATGGATCCGGGGGATGTGGTCACTAAGCCACCAGGTATTGAGGAGGGGAAGATACCTATCACACTGTCGAAAGTGGAAAATGTGCAGCCCACTCCTTAAAAAGTTCCCTGCTGAGCTACATGGTGTACAGGCTTTTGTTGTAGTGCAGGGGCCTCATTTACAAGGTCTTGTTATTTCTTTTTAATCTGCTTTTGAAGGAAACATGGGTCATTTTAGGTATTGTTTGATTACCTGGATATCACAGTTAGACATAAGATGTAGACAAGGACACCTTTCAGATTTGAAAAGCATGGCTTGATGTGAATAGGTCAGAGCTTTCCTTTAAATAAATCCAAATTAAAACATGTAAATGAGGCCCCAAGACTTCAACCAGAGACCTAGCGGCTCTCTTGAGCACCTCATATTACAGACTAGGCATTTAGCTGTTGACCATAGACTGTGTTTGTGCAGTGCACTAGTCTTATATTTTAAAAACACAGTGAATAATGTCCACCCTGACACTCCGAGAGCAGAATCCTAATGACTGATGATAGAAAATTATGTATCCCCCCCTATTTGATAGTGTTTGTTGTATTTTTGCTCAACATTTTTATCAGTTAGTCTTTAAATGGTAATGTCCAAGTAGTTAGACATACTGCATGTATCACACAGAAAACCTACATTTCCATTCACATGCATATATATATATACACACATGCATCATAGGACATTCAGAAAGGTGCTCATATACAGAAGAGGTTACAGATAAAAAGAATCATTAACAATTCTGTATCTCATTTTCACATGTCAACACTAATGCTCAGCCCGCTGTGTTGAACACATGTACAGTCACATGCACTTGCACTCACCTGCTCACCCACACACCCACACACAAGCACAAATTCGTGCTTCATTGACAATATCACCTATTTTCTCCCCACTGTAATCTGGCTCCATAATTGCCTGCAATCTGTGTCTCCAGGCAACAGTTGCGCTTCAAGTGCTCTATTTTCAACTCCGAACAAAGACTCTTTTCTGATTGGTCCCTCACGTCCCCTCTCTTCATTTTCACACCAATCAGATTTTTTGTTTACAGCCATACACAGTAGTAGCGACTAAGTGGTGAAGCACTGGGGTGAGAGGAATTTGCACTGGCACCTTAGAGGCCACCTGTTTGATTGGGTCCTCCAATTTAGTCAAGATAAGATAAGATAAGATAATCCTTTATTAGTCCCACAATGGGGAAATGTACAAGTTGATTCAAATTTACAAATTCTAATTAGTCTGAATAACAGAGAGTACATGTTGGAAAGAAAAATGTAAAAAATACAACAACCATGATGCCCTGATTTAAGCGCACTGATTCCACTGGATGTTGTTATTGGTGTTTCATTGTTTTATTGTGTTATTGGCTATGATGACGATTATGGAGTAGAATGAGTGTCACTGGTGCAAATCAAATGACCAAAATAAATTTGTGATCTGCATACCTAAATTTTAGTTACATTGTGGTTACATTTGACCAGCCTGTTATTAATTATTCATTATTATTATTCAGTTCTGAAGAAGCCTTTCGAATGAGAGGGGAAACGTCTTCAAGAACCTCAAGCAAGTCCAGTAACCTTTGTATAGCACTTAGAAATACCATGACCTGGATGACTCAGAATCTTCACAGACGTGTCAAACTATTCTTTCATCATTTATTTCACAGTACTGCTTTGGGATGACACAGCACTGACAACTGTAGTGATATTCACATTTTCAAATCCTGTAATGCCATTGCTGACGTTACTAAATTAGTTATGTTTTTTGTGAAAGAATCCCTCCTGCATGAACCATGGCATGAACCAGAACTGAGGTGGTTCAGTGTGGTATGAGCAGATCTAAACTAAGCAAGATAAGAATAGCATGAGAATATGATAAAGTAAATTTTAATGCTCCTGCAAAAGGCACATGAAAATTTTGATTGAGTTTCACCATTTACAGCCTCCTTTATATAAAACTGCATTCAGCCATTTCCAGCAAAAAGCCTTGACAAGTTGATGGGGTGCTACTTGCCCAGCATGAACAGAAAAGAGGCACTTTAGAAGCATGGGTGGTGTAAAAAGCTGAATATCTAACAGCTATCTTTTTTCTTTTTCAGTAGTTGCTAGATAAAAACAGGCTTAAACGTAGAGCCAGGGTGAGGCTTAAATTAGTCAGGTGGCAAGAAACACAATTCCAATAGAGTGCCCATGTTGATGTCTGCTGGATATGTATCGTGTAGGGCTTTTTCAGTTTTTGACCAATTAGGTCAAAAAAAATAATTAAGCTTTAATGTTTTTGAACACGACCAGGAGTCTACAGCTAGCATGCTGGTGCTAGCAGCTCTCTTGGGCTCTACTTAAACACAGCAGTCCTTTCTTCAATCCTATCTTCACTATATTCACAATGACAATGTTAAAATGTTTTGCTGGTATAATTACCATGTTCACCATGGTTTATTTAGCCTGTTAGCAAGCTAACATTTGCTAACTAGCAGTAAACACAAAGTGCAGCTGAGGCTGGTGGTAAACTCATTCAGCTGCCAGTAGTGAGACTGTTAAGACCAACTGTAAACACATTTCATGATTGGACAGCACAAAATACAAATTTGCTCTATTTTAGTATATTCCAGCCATCAGTTTTACAAGTATTTGATCATAAAGCAAAGTATGGGACTATTTAGATGAAAGTAGATGAAAAGTTAAAGCTTCACCAAAGTTATTACAATTTATCCAGAGGGAGGCATATATGTCTGTACCAAATTTTATGGCAATCCATCCAGTGGGTGTTGAGACATTTACATATAATAATCTGTATTATATGTAAATTATATTATAATCAGCCATCCCCCTGACAACTGAGCAACTCCGTCCACAGATGAAACCCTTTGACCATCTGAAAGTTTATGAAAAGTGGACCTCTAGTCCAGATTTATACAAAATCTGCAGCATATAACACTTACTGTAGTAGATATAGCAACAAAAATATATTTAGGACCAAGGAAAAAAAAAAAGATTTTGGGACATGCTGTGTAAACCCGCCTAGTTATTCTAAGGTCCTGAAAAGTTAAGATTTTGGAGCTATAAGTATTTAATCATACTTCAAACTTCAAAATGTGTCAGAAAATCAGTAATACACAGTAAATTAAACTGTTAACAATATTGCCAATGTCTTGCCAGGAAAGAACAACCACATGTAATGTCGTCAACAAGAGCAGCACACTTGTAAAACTGAGTACTACATGTACAGTACAAAATAAGATCACATAGTCGAACTGTGAAATGTAAGGTGTAGCAGCTGGCGTGTGTGTGAGTGTGTGTGTGTGCGTGTGTGAGCAAGAGGTTTGTATTTATGTCTGTATGAGTACATCATGTTACTTTGGTGAAATGAGTCACAGCTGTGAGTGTGACTCATCTCATCTTGTCTCCCAAGTCACACACCAACAGGAGGGACACCTAACAGTCGCTAATCAAAACAGTACATGCACACACACAAACACACACGCACATATTCTAGGTCACAACTTGTCGTCAGAATCATATTTGTTGTGCAGCACATTTGGCTTTGCTTTTGCTTTTCTAATTTTTGTTCCACAACTTTTCAGTATGTTATTGCTGGACTGATATCATCCTATATTAATCTGTATATATTGCACTCATGCTCTGTTATAATGAAGGTTCACCTGACCACTGTAGCAAAATTTTCTTTTGTTATAATTTATAAAATAACAATATCTTTATTTTAGAGGTCACTCTTAGAAAAAACAAAAATCTAAAAAAAAAAAAAAAAAATTGAGGGTGTTTTTCTTCTACATCATGTTTGAAATCTTTCCTTCTGTCTTCCTGTGGTAAAATCATTAACACATCATGACTGCATGTATGAGCTGGCGTCAGTGCCATCACAGGAGCTATTTTCCTTGTTGTCAACATGCTCCTCGCACACTCTGAGCGCATGTTTGCATGGGTGACTTGAGCATGCTGGGTTTATTAGCAAGTGTATGTAAGTGCATAATGAGATAGAAAAGTGGAAGCGGTGGCAGTGTTTCCTGTGAAGATGGAGGCTGATACGCTTCACTGACTGCAAAGCTCCGAGTGTGAGTCACACTGCTGTGGGAGAGAGCCGCACAGCCGAGGATTGGGCTGCAGTCTGCTCGGCTGATTGGCAGACCCATCCATTCCAGTGTGTCTGTGTGTCTATGTGTCTGTGTGTGTGTGTGTGTGTGGGTGGGTGCCGTATCTCTGGGTCCCTGGGAGTCTGCTGCACTGATATGATACTGTAACATCTCATCTGCTGTGGAAAACAGACAGAAAGCTGGAATGTGTCTCAGCTTGTGTGTGGGGCTGGATACAAAAACATGTTTATTGCCAGTCATCTGAAAAAAAAAAAAAAATTAGTTGCATGGTCCATATTTTCATTATTTTTAATTTAGTAATTATTTGAGCAGGAAAGCTTGATTACAATTTTTATAACAGGGACCTGGATGGAAAAAGGAAGACTGCAGTAACATCGTTATACGATATAAAACATGAAAACAAAAAGTTAATATCAAGGTAAGAGCAACAAAAGCTTGTGTATTTAATTTCAGTGTACCTTGGTAAAGGTCACAGGGCACGGAATACAGTTTTTAAAGGAAAACAAAAGCTTAAACACTGTAAATAACAGCTACGTTGGCTTAATTTGTTGTTTGATGACACATATTTATTTCAGCATATGTCGGTACAGATGATGTGACATTATGTTGACATACACATATTTGCAGCTTTGATTAAGTGGCACTGTAGCGGCCAAGAGGTTCAGATCGCAACTTTCCTGTTTTGTGCGTGGACAGAGACCTTTGTTGACCCCAAAAATATTATACAAAATACAGCTGAGGCTGATGGGAATGTCAACGGTAGCGATGGTAAAATCTTGTTAGCAGGTCATTGGTCACAAACTGAAGTATTAGACAAACTGAAATTTTGATTATGATGGCACTAGAGAGAATGCTAAGTTAGTTGGTTCATTGGTTAGGAGCAGGATTTATCACCCTAACTGCATTTGACAAGAAAGACTCACTGTACACATGACTTGCCATTAAGTGACCACCAAAGTCATCACGCTGAGGAGAACATGAATGTCTGAATCAAATATCGAGGTGAAATATTTTAGTCTCAACCAAAGTAGTGGAGCAATTAATATTGCCATCCATACAGCCACATCACTGAAATGGCTGCAAATCAGCAGGAGTCATTCACAAATTTATTTTATTAAACAGCATGACCCAAAATCTCTGACTAAAGTCAGTTCAGTTCCTGAATGTACTGTTTGTAGAGCTTTACAACATATACATGTCATACACAGAAATACTGCTCAAATGTATTAAAGCATACAAAAAAACAGGATATTTACTAGGACCATTTCCATGCTCACTTTTCATTTTAGTGACATGCGTACATGGAATTCCCTGCTGTCCTACACGATCAGAGCACAAGGTTAATTCAGGCAGATTCGTACAGTCAGTGAGGTATGTTTATCACCTGACAGTCATTCATACCACTGCTGCTGTTTGTGTTTATATTGCCTGCCTCTACCTGCTTGTCACTGCTGCTACTCCCTCTGCTGAATTCTCACTCCACCACCTTCCCTCCTCCTCCTCCTTCTCCTCCAGTTTCTTATTACCATACTTACAATGGCATCTGTTGCCTTGTGCATTTATGTGTCTCCACATAAACGCACTATCTGAGTGATCCATATCTGCTCGTGTGTTCAGTTTACCTCTTGGGGGATTTAATGTGCAGAGTTTTGCACAGCTTGGATTCATTTGGGGAGCAGCCAAGGAGTTATTATCTACATTTGGTCCAATAAATTATCTTAAACCTTTTGGCTTTAAGTGTGACAAAGCAAAAACAAAAAAAAAGCAGAACATGCTGAAATGTCACTGAATAAAATGAAAATATATGATTTTTTTTTTTTCTTTACATGCCACTGTTGCACCGATATGACCATTGTGAAGAGCATAGTTGTTGGACAGGACTATGACTCATGCAGGAGAAAGAGAAGAGAGGCAAAGAGAGTCACGCCATCACTTCCATTTGTCATTACATGGCTTCATGCTGAAATTAACATTTCCTTCCATACCAACTAAACATGCACATTGCTCCATTACAAGTGAAGCAACAGCAGGCGTTCGCATTGCCAATCAACTCATCAAAATTCTAGGAATGGTTATGGTTGACCACGCTGATGATTCACACATCTCTACATGAAGAGATGTCATTTCCCTCCGCAACCGCAACTCAATCTGAGCATTTGCAATGGCCAAATTCTTATCTTACAGTAAACTGTACAGTCCATCACCATGAAATACTCAACTGCAGGCCACATACTGTACAGTGTGCGCACAGGAGCTTAATAGTATGTGCTGTAATATGGAGGAAGTCATGTCAGTTAGTGAATTTTTATATCGAGGATTATTTTACTATAAACGTTTTGCTCTCTTGCATTCCAGTACAACATGTACCATTTTAGACAGTATCAGCCCTCACATATAGGCTACAGTCTGTACATTCAAGAAGTTCTCTACATCCCACAACCAATCAGCCTTTGCTTAGCTGATATTAGACAAGATCTGGTGGGCAGACCAGCACCCTGCTTAAAGTGTGATTACAGGAGCACGACCCACAGTGAAAATTAAAAAAAAAATAAAAAATCTAAGATATTTACAGCTAATGTAGCCTCTAATCAGACACTTTATTTACAAATCTGGAGTAAAAAGCTTATTTTAAAGAAACTGAGAAGATGTCAACCATAAAATTACTATTATAGAACTTGTTCAGCCCTCACATAAATTAATATTAAGCTGACCCTCATTATGAACCCTAACCAAATCAATGAAAAAACATAAACTTGACTTAGAATAAATCAATGTTGGTTACTTCTCAGCCTACACTGAGCACTGTTATGTTGATGTTGGTCACTGTGGTTATTTAAGTGATGTTGCTCCAGTTGTAAGGCAATTAACTTCCTTTAATGAAATAAACAAGGTAGAGTTTTAAATGTGAAAGTGTTTAAAAAGTTTTGTGAACACATTATAAGTTATTTTTAGCCACATTAGCATCATGCTAACACACTATGATGGTGCATATGGTAAACATTTTACCTGCTAAATATCAGCATGTTCGTACTGTCACTGTGCAAGTCCTCCAAGTTAAAGCAACAAAATGTAACTTTGCTGAGCAACAGCGCCCTCTGCAGCCATGAGTGGCAATTAATTATGTTGGGCCCCGAGTCTGAGTGGCTAAGCATTTTTCATGTGCAGAAAACAAAACCCATCAGTCGCTTCTGCAGAGCTCTGACTTCATAGTCCCACTCGCTGAAATGATTAACAGCCAGAAGTCGTGATCCCTGAAGTGCTGTCACTGTAACAAACACACCAAACTCTGCTTAGAATCCTTGATATTTTAAAAGTTTCCTTGCTGCATATTAAAGATGAACACTGGTTTTTAATGACTTCTAAGTCTTTTTAACTGATCTACAGTTTGGCATTACTTGCTGGGCTTCATTCCGACATTTTAAGCTGCTGACTATCACTCAGTTAGCGGGAGATCATACCCACTCACCAAAGTTACACAGTGCAAGAACTGGCTGGTTTGGGGCACAGACTGAAAGACAGAGGCACCATGCCCCCACTACAAGTTTTTGTATCATCAAAATGATTCTGAGGCTGTTATTTAAAGTAAAATAGTTACACATTGTTACTTTAAATGACAAAATATATTGTTTGTCAGTGCCTCCCAAAGTGATTATAAGCTAATTTAGTACAAGTTTTTGTAATTAATATTCAGTCAATCAATTAGTAAATCACTTTTTGTTTGTTCATTGCCTGTCACTGATAGGTATTACTGTAGGCAAAGAACCATAAACTCGGGCAATCTGTACCTGGTGTTCATTTTAAAGCACCTCTTAAATAGAGATGATGTAACAAGAAACAATCAGACAGCACAAAGTCAAGGCTACTGAAAATTAAATATTCAAAAGCTCATGGTCCTAAAAACCCTCCCGAAGTCAGATGAAACCTTATATTTTGAGTGTCTTGACATTAATACGCCCATACACCCACTGTGATTGAAGCAACAACTCACTGCTTCTCCATTGGTTGTCAAAAGTCATTCATGCAAAAGCAGGAAATAAGTGACTGAGGGAGAAGTACTGCAAATGAGATAAGTTGAAGGGAAGTGAGTATGAGCAAAAAAAAAAAAAAAGAAAAGAAAAAAGAAAAAAAAGTACATTAAAACACTTCATCACAAAATAACTCCAGGAATACATTAAACATGAGATATTGATGATATATAACAATGTCAGACAATCTGAGGTGGATTTTAATTCCAATTTTAATAACTTAATTTTAATAACTAGCACAAGTCCCCACAATTTTATCTACTGTGTTGATCTATCTCTGTTAAGTATTTATGAGAGGAAGGTGATAATAAGGTAGCTAAATTCAAGGCTGCAGGTATGCAAAGACAGATCCTAATAAAGTGGTAAGTAGTATTTTGAATCATTATTGTGTCTTAAGAAAAATGTGCTGCGTAATAAGTGGAAATCTGCAGCAAATGTCTAAACTCATTTTCTCCCTCTTATTTAGACTTGACTAGAAGTCAGGACAGTGTATCTGGATGAGCTGTATTTGCATAATACTAATTTACAGGCTGTGAATGTAAATCCATGTGATATTTAAGTGGGTAGTATGTAAGATGAGCCCACTTAGTGTGACAACAGAAGGCATCTCTGACATCCCTGATAAGCGTGATGAATGTAAAGTCAGGGTTTTTGTGTTTCTATGGAGTATAGCAGTTTGACAGTGTTCCCTCTCCTGCAATATATTTAAAGATTATCTTTTTCCTACAATGTCAATTTAAAGTCAACTGACAGGAGAGCCCCAACAAGGCACTCAGCTAATCAAAAGTTTGCATTGTGCAAAAGTTATTTTTCCCTCTCCTTTGTCTGAAACCCATCAGGAGATTTGGCACAGTCAAACACCTCTGCATATTTGCAGTCACCATTGGTTTGTTGAGCATTAAAAATGTTAATTGGAATTTTTAAAAAGGAAAGAAAATATCGCATTACCATCCCACCTCCTCCAGTCACAGGCTGTCAAAATGCAATATTCCAAATTAGATTGTATTTGGATAATCTTTTGAACTGTAATAGGTTTCCAGCCAGCAGGCATATTACTATTGGCACATCATTATTAAACAAAAGTGACACCGAACCATCACTTTGCAGGCGGCGCCAGATAAACGTTCGACACCGTGCAAATAATATTAGTTCTGCTTCCAGAGTCACTGGCTTATCTCTGGGATGCTATATTGGGTTCATATCCCTGTCGGCTGGCGAGGGCCTTCTGACGGAAGTGTCTAAATTTATGAGTAGCCCATATGTGTGAGGTGCATGTATGAATAGGCTGCTGTGTGTGTGTACTACGTAATGTGTGTGTCGCACATTAACACTTTTATATGTAAATGCTGTGTTTGTGTGTGTGGGTGGGTGGATAGATGAGTGTGTGCCTGCTTGTGGGTGTGTGTGCAAAACTGGATGCATTCATATGTAAATAGGCAGTGTATGTGTGCCTGTATATGCAGACGCGACCCATATCATGGCATAATGAGATCCGCCACTGTTGGTTACCCTCAGACAGTGGTAATTATGGCTGCGGTGAAAAGGACTGATGCTGAAGGCAGGATGGACGCTCACACACTAACATATTCAACCACACACAGGCCTCAGTCCCACTGACAGGCGGCTGCAGGCAAAATGACGACCTGTCCATTTGGCACCAGAATGGGAATATGAATCTGTTAACTGGATATGATAAATTAGACCTGCATCTGCTTTCTAATCAGCTTTACAAAACCTGCATACATGTTATAATATTCAACAGCACACAGATACGGGACACTGACAGTGATGTCATGTCATAAAAAAAATGAATAAAGAAGCCTGATATAAGACAGCATGATGCAAAGAGCTGCCAATAAAAACAAGAAATATGAAAAAAGAAAGGCTTTTTGTTTCTTCAGTCACCCATATCATGTACCTCACTCTGTTTGATTCTGCTTCCAGGAATGGCAAACTGAACATTACACCTCCTAACAGCTAGTAGAGTGGTCTATAGGTTGTGTTAAATGGACCAAAAAGCTTGTCCTTTATTGAAATGGGGGAAACCCTGGTTTGCAAAACAATGCGTGATGTATTTTCCAAACTCTCAAATGAATTCCACATCATAGTTTCTGTGGACGAATGGAGACATAAAATATACAGTAGTCTATTATTAAAAAGTTAGCAATTTTAACTTAAAGGATAGGGTTGGTAATATTTTATGTTGTATTAATTTTTAACAAATGAATGAAAATGAAAATGAAAATGAGAATCGCCTGTGTTATTTTAATAAGGAGAAAAGCATTACATCAATAATCTTCCAGCATTAGTATATTATTTTTGGTGGCAGCAGAGACAGGAGTCAGCTCCTAATTAATTGACACCATGTCAAAGAAGAACATGGAATATCATCAAAAATGGTAACTTGTCTGTGTTAGGATGTTCAACTGCACGCTGGTCGGCTCTGAGTCTTGTTACCATTTCAGTATAAAGTAATTAGGTTTAAATGGTTGAGAAAATTATTAAGACTAAAAAAAGAATGAAAAAATAAGACAATAAAAGAGAATATACCCTTGTGAACTGAATACTTATGTCTTGAGTAGGAACTAATGAAGTTAGGGCAGGGTTCCACTGACAGGCTGGGGAAGGGAGACAGAGTAACGCTCTGTTGGTTTTGGTCTTTTTATTGAATGTGTTGACAATAACATAATAGCATTAGCTGTTTACTGAAAAATGAGACAATCCAGGTGAAGAAAATCTGAAACACCAGGGCCTGGTTTTCAGCACAGTCAGCAGGAATGTAATGGATTTGTGATTTGCAGCAAATGGGCTAAAACAATAAGAATCACAGGAATGATCCGTTAATAACCTTTACCGAAGTGTTTGCATAAAGGCCTATAGTGCCCCATCTCCATTTATAACATTTGTCATCACTGTAATTGTCCTTGTCCCCTTTACCTGGTAGACTCTCCTGTACGTCCTGTTTGCACACTGACAATCACATCAGCCAAGTTCTGATTTATTTTCTTGGTACTCGCCTTGAACCCTTCACCTGCTATCTCACTCTGTTTACATCTCTCCATCTCTGAGTGTAAGTGTGGCCTCCCTTCTTGTCTTGGTGGCTAATGGACTCCATTCAGCATAGTGCTGTTTTTTATGGTGAGGGTCCCTTGATCAAGTGTGTGTTTCCATTCCACATACATGCAACATAGAGGAAAACATAAAGGATGAATTATACTTGTATGGCAGGATTCTTTGAGTTCAACCCATCGAGCATCAATATGCAGCACACAGAGAGCAGGCACATGCATGTATCCATTTTCAACAGCTTTTTACTTGGATACCTTTTTAAATGTCTGTGAGTTGAAAGGGTCTACAGCTGCTCGTCAACACTGGCCACCTTTTAAAATTCCAAACCCACTCATGTCAGCATGTCAGTGCTTGTGCTGCTAGCTTACAGTGTTCTGTATCAAAATCATATCTAAACGTAGCTGTAAAGCAAATGGGAATGAACAAAAGCAACATAAAGTCCTCTTAAAAGCAGCACTGCCTGTGGTGTTTGCTTCTTGGCGTGATTTTGCTGCAGCAGAGTGCCCATTTCTTTTTCTGAGAAATTATTTTCTAGCGTCTTGCTTCTGACATTTGATGTATCTGGGAAAAAAAGAAACATGTTTGGATAAAACATAGAGGAGAGATGTTCAAAAGTGGGCAGGCAAAAACACGGAAAGTGACTCTGAAGAATTTGAAACATGTATCCCTCCTTCAACACCTACATCACTTTGTTTTCGGAGGAGGCAGTTGCACAAAACCCTCGTGAGGGAAAAGAGGAGTACAGTCTGTGGTGTGAGGCCAGTAGCCCAAATAAGAATACAGTAAGAGTGTAAAACCTCCACAGGCAGCCCACAGACGTCGTGCTGCTCTTTACACCCAACCAGAACAAGGTGGGTTGAACCAACGGCCAATCACATAAAAGCCATAATGTTGACTGCTTTTATCAAATATACAGTATACCATTGACAAAGGAGGAGATGGAGGTAAATATAAACAGGTGAAGAGGAGTGGCACTCCTTCTTCTTGAGTAGAGTTTTCCCAGTGAATCATGGAAAACATAAACACATATAAAAACTCTTCAAGTTATGACATATGTCTCTCTACTAATGACTGACTGGCTGCAAACTGTAAGTGCTGTCACAGTAAAAACAGAATTTCACTGGTGATGATTTGATGTACTATTTTTGTCAATGAACTCAGTGGGCTGATGAGCATGATGAAACCGCAACATGAGGCTGAGTGGCAGGAGAAGCTGACATGTTTGCTCAGATGTGTCATCAATCACTCCCCCAAAAATACATTTCACACTAGAAGTGAATAGTTAAGCATAATCAGGTCACAGCAAAAATCTCACTCAAAGGCAGTATAATTAAATAATGTTAGCTGCACAGGAATTCAACAGTGAAATTAAAGCCAATACACAGGTACATTTAAAAGATTGTTTAAAGGTGGAAAAGACTAATTACTGACAGCAAAGGAGAGATTATCCTTATTCTAGTTGGAGTTAAAGACAATAAAGATCATTTTAAAGGGGCTCACAGATGCAGGAGTCAGTAATTCCTGACCTTTTTTGTCTGATGTACTCAAACTCAACTGCCATTTTGAAGCTGTTATCTTAAGGTAAACAGCTGCATAATATTGCTTTAAAATGTGGAAATATTTTTTATGAAATGCTACTTAAATTAATTAAGCTACACAATCACAATCCACAATCTGCCCATGTACAACTGGGAACTGCACGAGTAACCCTGGTTGGAACTAATTCCAGCAGATGTTTCCGACTACAGATCCCATCTGATACAACTTTTCCTGTTATACCACTTTGTCCTGTAATATACACATATGATACTTTGATGTAAAATATTGAAACTGGCAGTGCAGATATCCACAGCCTGGCCAGAGAAAAGCAAACAGGCTAATTTCCAGGCATAGGCTATCAAGAGGCTCAGAGGCCTGTACAACAAAAATAAATCACTGTTAGCCGAGCTGGATCTTTGACCCTGCAAAGTACAGTTACCACAAGGGATCTCCAGTGGATATGCTGTTCTGCTTCCCCAGCTACAGTCGCTGGGATTAGATCCAGGTTTGTGTTTACTGTAGGGGGGGATTTTGTTTGGTCAGGATGACGACTGGAGATGGATCCCCAAATACTATGAACATATTCCAGCCCTCCTGTGTGGTGGGCTGCTGCTGCTGTCTTTTATGGCGGATTCCTTTGAGGTAGGAGTATCTGAGAGAGTGCAGAGAAGCACTGCTCAATGAGCAATTTATATGTTCTCAACAAAGCTTCTTCTTTCGACCCCGAAGGCAGGTCTTAATTGTTAGACGTGATATCTCCACTCCCCCTCTCCCTCTCCTCTTTCTTTGACTGTTTTCTTCTCCCTCCTCCCACCCACCCTCCCTCCAGCTATTAGGAATTGGATTTGGAGCAGAACGATCCATTTAGTCTCTCTCCTCCATCTCTATCCCTCTTTCCCTGCTTCCACACCTCCTCTGTAGGTTTCTCTCATCAAAGCCCAGGCTTAATCTGTCTATTTTTACCTGAAGGAATGAAAGGAAGGGATGAGGTAATGCTTTCCCTGTCCATCAGGTGGGCAGTGGTGCATGGGCTCTCTGGTGTGTGTAGCTTAGGGAGATAGCACCACCATGTGGACTCAGAGGAGATGAACCATCATGAAAGCAATAGGTACCGCCTTGAGAAATGTGATGAGGAAGACAAGAAAGAGAGGAATTTGAGTATAGAAAATATGCACAGAATGTACAGCTTAATAAGTAAATAAATTTCATCTATAAGGACTTTATACCACTGACTTGATTTATATATATACATGCATAGTAAGTGCTGTAAGTCACTTTGAGGGAGTCAAAGAAGTCAAACCCCCTTGAGATGAATTTCTGAGAGCAGAGCTCCATCTAGTGGAACAAAAACAGTAGTTGACAATAAAACAATTCTGAAAGCACTTTATTTGGAAAATAAAAGCATAGAGCTTTCATTTCAGCATTTAAGACTCTTATTGAGAAATAAGCATTACAGAAACATTGCAGTGATAAGATAGAAAATGTGTCACTCCAGCATAAACCATCTGAGATCAATATTTCAACCAGTGGAGAAATGCACAGAGGCGTAGGAAAGGTGAAAATGGGTGTTATTTGTTTGTCAGATTTTAAAGCTGAGAGCTGCTGATCCAGGAATGCTCAGCAGTTGTCCTTTTCTAGACCGCTTTAAAATGATTTTACTAGGAGGAGGGAAAAAATTATTTTTGGAAAACAGTACTGATATTACATTTTAGCAAAACCACTATTACATCATTTCTCAAACTACCAGTAAAAAAACGCAGTTGGATAAAAACACCAATCAAAATATACAGTCACCTCTAGGAGGCAGAGACTGCCCTGAAGTGTCAGTCCTGTGCCTGTATTTATCAAGCCCTTCAGGGTGTAAGAAATAAGTCTTAATTGGCCAAAAATTCTGATGCATCTTTGGTTCTACTATTAGGACTCAGAGTAAAAGCATTTTATCAACTGCATTAACTTGGGAAATGACTCCTATCTCAGCCAATCATCAGGAGAGCTCCAGAGCTCCAGAGCTGTGCTAAACTGTTAGAAGCTGCCATTTGATGGCAACCTGACTCCTGCTCTTAAATCCTCACTGCAACAGGTAAATGCAGCTTTGGAACAGTTATAATTTGGGTCTGTCACAAACAATAATCAAAGTTAATGTAAATAGATTATTGGTAAATATGATGAGATTTAAGCCTTTTATTAATTTTTGCATATTTTGCATATATAACAATACATAATGTAATACACACAACTACATAGCTTAGTCACCTATATTATTTGCCCAATCACATAAAAATTGCTATTATTATCTAATGCTTAGTTGCAGCTGAGAATGTGGTAACTCAACAATGTCACACTCTCTTCCTATTATGTGGAAAGCTTCATAAATAACTCTCAGCACCTATTCTGAGATAGGAGTGGCTTTATCTCGAGGCTAACTTCCAGGGCGATTCCTAGGGGGAGTTCTGAGACACTTGATAAATATAGGCCACAACCCTCATCAGTCAAAACTTCAGTTTTCACAAGGTTTCGTGGGCTGTATTTCTGTGGCAGTAAGACAGCTGCTAGAAGTAAAGAATCATTTCTCTGCATACAGTGACTAATTTATGCTGCTTTTTGACTACAGTATTTAATGTTACATAAAGCCACACTGAATTGCAGCATTATGTACTTTATATCCTGATCCTTTTTAACCTGAAATTAAGTTTCCACGTTTCTGTGTCTGTGTGTAAATGATGAGCAGCAGAAAATGGAAATGTGTGCTTAATGATAGTGTCTATTTGCCTGAGATCAACAACAGTGCTAACCCTCAACACACAGTCAACAACAGGGCTAAAAAGTACCCCTCCTTTTATCAACTAATGTATTAAATACCTGTACTTCATACATAAGAAAATAAATTCAAAATAAATAATAAATTCACAGCGCATTAAAAAAAAGTTTTTTTTATGTCATAATGGAAACTAAAAACAAAGGAAGTTCAGAAAAGAACTGAAATAAATGATGGAGCAAAGATTCTGGTTCCATCATCTGTGCTGCACTGATCCACCTTTACACTTCCTAACACCTTTGTTATACTTCTTCTTTCCCTACCTGCATATAAAGGCACAGAGGTTTTAGGCAAGCTGCAGCATTTGGAGATGCTGTTTCATTAGATAGAGAAGGTAAATAGTGGTTGGAAATCTCAAGTCCATCATTCAGTCATCTTTGTTGTGGTTCTGGCCATTGCAGCTCTTGGGTCGGCCGATGCAGAATTTGCGTGGATGGTCCTTAAAATCAAGGTATTTCTGGACGAAGTGTGGATGCTGTTCTATAAAATGATGAAGTTCATCTGGGAAAAAAAAAGGGCAAAACATGGAAAAGTTATTACTGCAGTCAGTGAATGTATAGAGGTAACTAAAATGTTTTTTTAATCATGAAATTCAACGAGTGATGTAACATCAACGTCATTAATTTTTTAGTTTAGTCATTAATATGATTACCATAATGATTCTACACTGTTACAGAGAATTAACAGATTAACAGCTTTCATTCATCTATATAGTGCATTTTACATTATGTGCAGCTGGGCAATCTGCTGGATTTTTTTATGGTAAAAGGAGAAATCACTTCAAAGGACAATAGACAAAGAAAAGTTCTGACAGTTTGAAGAACAGACAGATGGTGGATGTAAAAGACCCTGGAAAATCAACAACAGACGGTACTTATGCTCTTCAGTAGAGCCAAGGAGAAATCAAATGTGATAGTGACAGCACAGAGGAAGCAGGAGCACAGACAGATGCTGTCAATCATCTGCACACTGGTCTCATCTCTACCACAGTACTGCAGTTTTGTACTGATGTTTCATAATTCTATATTACAGGACCCTGGGTCTTACCATATGTGATCTTCTCTTTGTCAGGTCTGTCAAGAGATAAAAACAGACCTGAGAGCTCCACATCTCTCACTCCTAGCATTATTTCCAAGATGGTGGTGAGGTCCTCCTCTAGGATGTCCCCGTTCTCCTCACTCTCATACATCTGCAGGACAACATGTATTCTTAGAGCAATTATTTAAAACCTACAGAAAACCAGATTTCCTGTAACTGCAGACTACGCACCTTGAAGGCCAGTTTGAGGGTCTCCATCGACTTTGAAGGTCGATGAACAGTAGACAGGGCGATAACAAAGTGTCTGATGTCTATCTGTCCATCTCCATGCTGGGAACAAAACGATCATGGTGATCAGAAGTAGCAAAGGAACAAATCTGATCACATAACTGGAAATTTGGAATCATCTGTAGGATGAAATTATGTAAGCTCAATTGGACAAAGAACTTCTTGCCTTTTAAAAAATATCATACAAAAAAATCATCACCACTGAACTGAGACTCACTTTCAAGAATTTGCTTTGCTACTGATGATCTGACTTTAGATCTGCTAAATTAGACCTTTTGGTGCTTTGAATCAGGGACACTGTATCCTTGTAATACACCAAAACTCTTTTGAGAGGGAGGAAGAGAAAGATATAATCTAAAAACGCTGCTTTGTCTAAGTGATCACGCAAAGATACCTGAAAACAGAAGGCAGGGAGGCCAATACAACAACTCAGAATTTAACAAGTACATTTTCAGTGAGAACATGTTAAGGTATCAGGAAACTCTCAAGGATGCAAGAGTATCAGATCTCACTGGAATTTCTAAAAACTGCAATCCCTCTACCAAAACTATTTTTGGAGGTCAGTGATATCATCAGCCCAAATACTTGAGCTAGTATGAATATGTGCTTCCTGCTGCATTCCTCTCATATTATAATCCTGCCACTGTGACCCTCTCCTGAAAGATAAGACAAAAAGAAAAGATTGATACTGCCTCGGTGCTGCTTTGAAAACTGCTCTGTTGAAATTTCTGTGAATTTAAGCTCAACAGTGGCAGATTGTTAACCGTTATATTTTGCTGAAATATCTAGAAAATTAAGATGGCATCTACAAAGCAGACATTTTAACTTGTATGAGGAAGAGAACAGACTTGAGTCTTTGAAATGAAAACTAATAAAGCTTAGAGAAAAAAAAAACTCTTTACCTGGTCAAAGAGGCTGTGCACCTCTGTGAGTGTGTCTGTAACTGGCAAGTTGAGGAACTGGGCAAAGTCCTCTAAACCCAGCCTGTCTCCCTGCAGCTTCATGGCTCTCTTGGCCTGTTCCTCGAGTATCTTGCCCCTGGTTCCTGCTCTCAGTCTGTTATGACAAAGTGGAGCAGAAAAAAAATATAAAGAAATCACACAATGCAATGATGTACTGTATTAGTCACATGGTTGACCACATGTGGTATACATGGAAACAAGTTTTGTCCCTTTCACTGTGGTTAGTCTGCAAAAACCTCACATGCCAAACCTCAACATTTAAAAGATCAAAGCACATAAATGTCTAAAGCCTCAGTAATATATTCATGTTCTCATCTATTCAGGAGTCCTCACGCCAAAACTAACACTGGCCATGGTCATAGAATCATATGACTCACTATAAAGATTCCCATACTCAGAATTTAACCACAGCTGTGTTATTCATGGTTGTGCATTCTACATATCTAATCCTAACACTGATTATTTTAATGAGATAAATGCACTCATAATGGAGCTAATTAGCAAAGAGGGGAAATAAATATTCCTCTTGGGGGTATTTGTGTGCTCAAATGAGAAAAACACATGCTGTCTGGTGATTTTACAAATTAGCAGGTTTTTCATCAAAAAACCTGTAGGATTACTGTAATGGCAAATTTCTTTATCTGTAACCATTTGTGACGTCTAGACCATTTGCTTGTTTACATTCTCATTGGGATGTGGATTCTGTGGGATGCCCCAGGTGTGAAAGATCACCCCAGGGGTGGGGTGCCACTTCCAGTGGCAGACAAAGGGGTGCCAAGGAACAACAAGATCAAGGATCCTTTGTTCCCCTTGAGGGGCGTTACTCAGGTATAAAGGTCTAGATGTCCCTATGTTCAGGGTCTTTTGCCATCTCCTGACCGCTCGGGTGGTGACTGACCTTTTTCTTGCAAGGAAAATAAAACTTTGTTGGCCGGCAGAAGTCTCTATTTCATTCTTCACCATGCAGCTGAAAATTTCCACAACATTACCTCTTTACGTCACTCATATTCTTCTTCTCTAATTAAGCAAATAATCGCATTACATCATTTTTTTAAATTTACTCCAGAGATGTAAAACCTGACTGCAGACAACTAATACCTGTGGCAATTTCCTTGAACAAATATTCTTGGCAGAACATTTGTGCTATGAAACACCACACCTTCCGTCATTGAATTTGAACCGATTGACTGATATTAAGTCTTGAAATAAGAACACCTCCCTGTGTGTGTTTCTTCCTTCCCACCACTGGTTGTCAGTGTTTTCACATCTTCACTTCCCCAAAGTCTTGAATGACACACATCCCTTCACCCAGTCCAACCAGTCAAACCAGTCTCCCTCCACTCACCCTAAGCGGCACACCAGCTGGTTAAACTCCAGCAGGCTGCAGTAGTCATAAATGCACAGTGGGCCCTGTGAGAGGCTGATCTCACGGTCGTCAAAGGACAGGTCTGTGAGTGGCACTTCTAGCGCCCTATCAGGAGAGGAGAGAGCGGTTTATGAGGACATAAATTTATGTATGTCAGATGCTGTCAGACACACGAATGCACACTTACTTGGCCATGAGCTTTCTGACGTTATTGGCAAACAACGCAGGGTTTTCCTTCTCCTCATTTGATGGAGTGTAAATAGGCAAATACTACGAAGGAAGAATATCAATTTAATCATGTTGTCCTATTGTGAAACTATGTACTCATCTGCTGTATAATTAAATAATTAATATAGAATAAAGTTCTACTGACTTCAGGCTAACTGAGCCACTCACCTCGATCTCCATAGGATTATGAGGTTGGCAAAGAGTGAGCCACAGGATCTTGAACCTGGAAGATACATCAGTTGGTTTTGTCTATACGTGATGAGAAAGCATCAGGAAGAGAAAAATAATATGATGGATGGAGTCAAGACTGAACAGATGGTACTGGAGATAATGGAGGTTCCCCTACAGCATCTTACCATACTCCTTTTTAACGGGAAACAGGTCACTAGTGTTGTAACTACATACTTAGCAGGAGGCAGTAGAAGCTGTGTGTGTGTGTGTGTGTGCGTGAGTGTTGTGTATAGTGTGGAGGAAAAACAGAAACACTCACGCTCCGGGTACCTTGCCATGTCCATGTAACAGTATCCTGTGGAGAGGAGGAGGAAATGGCTCAGAACAAACACTTCATAATGTCAGTCTCATACAGGTCTTATAACTATCTCCAAGTTTTTTCTCTGTTGTTTTCTTCCATGTACTGAGGTGGCCAATGATCCAGTCACTTTATACATACTGCCAATTAGTGATAAGAAAGCTGATGCTATAGCCTGGTCTCAGGCTTGCAAACTCATTTCAGGTGTAGTGCATAATGAACCACACCAATGGCTATCTGAAGGTGGAAGTATAATGTGCTTGTAGTAAACTTTAAGTGGTTGGCAAAGATTTGAGAACCCATATGTCTTTGATTTAAAAGGCATAAATATGCAAGTACCACTATGATCAGTGAAGTAGAGGATGATTTGCTGTGAGTTTTTGATTTGCCACTGTGGGTGCTTGACAAAGGAAAACCAAACTGTCGTCAATCAATTTACGTGTCTTGTGCAATGAGGCAAAGCAATCAGAACATTAGACTACATGTGTGAACACATTTCATTGCAGAAAAACAGCCCTTGTAAGATCTGAGACTGTTCAGATAACAGCACATTTGTTGAGCCCATGCAAGACATCAGACACTTTCAACTGATGCTATCTGCCTCTCTTGTACTTCCTGGTGTTGCACAGTCCTATATTCCAAAAGTAGAGAAGATGAAAGCAACATGTTTTTGATTTGCCTCAGAGACAATCAGTATTTTGTATAATTTATTTACATTCTGCTGACTAGTTGTTGTAGTTGCAGGTAGACACGTCAGGGAGGAAATAGATGGAATGGAATCATGTCTGGTGGTGAAGAAATAAAGAAAAAACTTTCGCCTCCACTTTGCAACATGGTACGTTGTCACTAAAGTCATCCACAGTGAAAACTAAACTCAGCACAAGGGGAAACAGTAAAAAACTTTTAGAAACAAGAAAACTAGAGTAACAGGAACTGCATAATGCATGAGAAAGCAAGGAGAGGTGCTGAGAAGAGACATGACACCTGTGTGTGTGTGTGTGTGTGTGTGTGTGTGTGTGCATGCATGCATGTGTGTGTGTGTGTGTGTGTGTGAAGAGACAGAAAGAGAGATGAAATGTCATCCTAAGAACATGAAGTCATTCAACACAACAGAAACACACACTAACGTGAGGAAAGAAACCATTACATCACAGGTGTGTTTCAGTTTGCAAGGTGTGTGTGCACAGTGTATGTTCCGGGTGGAGTTTGTCTAAACGTCTTCATCCATAGTTACGGTGTCAAAAGGATGTAAAGACAGTGGAACAGGAAGGGGAGGGACAGGATGCAGGACATTTACCAGTTTGTTTGGGTAGCGAAGAACCACTGGATTTGCACTGGGAGTCTGGGATGAAAGCACCAGTAGAGACAAGAGAGAGGTGGTAAGGGGACCATAGTGAGAAAAGAAAATGTAAACTGCATGCTTAAAAAAGCGTAAAATGAATTGGGAAATTACAAGCATTTGTAACTCAGTACAAGATCATTTTGCAACAGAGCGTTTAACAATTTCAACTGAAGCTGAATCACAGAGACAAAACAATGCATTTTGCTGAGTCGTATCTACTAGTGAAATGAGCGACAACTCACAACCTCAGGATAACCTCATTACAGACAGCATCTATTCAAGCTCTATAATGTCCTGCTGATGACAGACAAGCCGACAGACACCATACACCTATTTATTACTGGACCGACCCTGTTCACCACCTGGAGAATGCAAGTCCAATATTCACTCTTATTAGCTTTGTTTTGGTCTCCAACCAACTCATGAGGAAAATATGGCTCTTTAGCTGCTAAGTGCTCCTGTATTCACTAGCTGTAATCGCTAAGCACAGCCATCTGCCTTTTGGTGCTGGGCAGAGTGTACTATGGGTTTATTAAAGGTCATTCATTGAAAAGCAGCTGCCTGTATGACTGCTGATGAGAGCAATGATGAACAAAAAAACAAAGTTGCAGACTGTAAAACCAAAACAATAGGCTGAAAGATGCTAAAATCTTTTGCCTTAGAGCTAAGAGGCTAAGTCATACAAAGATGTGTGTTGTATATGATTATAGTTTTTAGTTTTTTAACAGAGATGCCAGCTGAAAAATATATCATATAAAACACCTAGATCTTAAATATGTATATATGATATGTATAGGATTAACAGGTCTTTCAAGGCGAGGGTAGAGGCTGCTTTAACATGACACCTATGAAGGTAGTGAAATAAAAGCACACTCCAGAACACCTAAATGTTGAATCAAATCAAAATATAATGATGGAAAATAGAGATACTTCACATCTAAATCTGAGGCAGCTGTAATCAATAAGGAACGGAACTAAAAATGGTACTGGCCCCTTATTGAGGCTAGCAGCATGGGGCGATGAAGGACAGAAGGAGCATTATAGAGGCCAGTCACCCTCGAATAATAATGTGACTATAGTGAGAGGACAGACCCAAGGAGAGAGGTGAGAGATAAGTGACCAGGCAATACATGTGAT
>BRZM01000260.1:3623-18141 GCA_033238685.1 Lates japonicus | reverse complement strand
TGATTGACCTTCAGTGAGATTCAGTATGTATTTGAAGTTGAGTTTCCTGCTGCATTTGATCCACCCAACAATTTCTGCCGAGTGCCTTTTATTTTTGAGATGACAGCAACTGCCCCTTTAGACACTTTGTTGTGTTTCAAAACTACAGATGACTGATCCACATTGTACCCTGGGGCTGAGTGGTTTATCAGGTCCACACCAAAAATGTATGTGTTCATTTTCACATTTTGAACAGCTATGGACACTAACTTGAAGGTGAACTCAGTCTTTCCAATTTCTTTCAACTGGATAAAACTACAGACAATGCATTTCACTACAGTAGTTCACTAACTTGTGGGGCTTATGAAAGGGCATCTTAGAATAGAATAGAATAGAATAGATCTTTATTGTTATTTATCTTTGGAGCAACACAGACGGCTTCTACTATGTGTTTGTCTGTAACTATGTGTGTCTGTGAAATTACATTGAACAATAGCAAACTGGATCAATACAATATTAAATATTCAGATGAAATAATACAGTATATGTGCGCAGGTGTTTTGTTGTCACTTGTACCTCCATCAGTAAATATTAACCAAAACTATTTAAGCAGGGCGGCAGTCACAGATTCAGTATTTGTTGCCAAACACTGTTCAAACCAGACAGGTTTCTATGGCTTCACAGTTGGCATGTCACTGTCAGTCAGTGCTTGCTCTGTGTTCCAGTAATTATCCAATGACACAAATGTGGTTCTTTGACTTTTATGATGAATACTCATAGCTACTTTCTCACATGACCCCTGCGAAGAGACAACTTTTAACATAAGATCCTTGACTGGTTTTTTGTGAAGACAGTGCTAAACAATAATCTGTGAGAACCAGAGGATGAATGGGGCAATGTGTAACAAGTAACACTGGTCAGAAAAGCAAGCCCAAGTGACCAAGTGTATTTCATGGAAGGCTACGATCTGTGTTCATGTAGCAAAGACTTTGGCTCCCTCATGTGGACAAATCATGGAAATGAATCTGACATAAAACAGGCAAATGTCTGTGTGTCAAATATTAGACTCAAATTAACAATCATGATCCGATGGGTGAAAAAACAAAACAAAACAAAAAAACAGCTACTCTAATAACTTCAGGTAACTGAGGACCAAATTTGCACAATGTTTTTGTCTAGATCAGACAACTGCTGTCTAACATGTCGCTGCGTATGAAAAGTAATGTAGAATAATTATGGCTGTAATTTACAATGTTAGGCCTTTATTTATTTACTAAGATAAAGATATTATGTTATTTTGGAAACTTAATCTCACATTAGAGCTCCCCCTATAAATGTTCTGGTAGTTAAAGGAAATGATGGTTGACAGAATGTTAGAATTCAGTTTCTTCATGGTGATAAAATTATGTATTTTTTGCCATCACTGTTAAGAAGGAAACAAAATAGGAGACAAAAAAAGCAACTTATGTTCTTCAGCCAAACAATTTATTATTAAAGTACAGTTCTTGTAAATACAACACTCATTTAACATTTTAGCCCTGCCTCTGCTTGTGTCTTGGATTTGTCTTGCAGAACACAAACAAACGGCCCCTTCGCCAAACAAAGAAACAGTCATTGCAGCGCCTCTTCAGGGCAGACTTGGTTTTCATCCCTGCAGATGGCTGGACGCAGGAAAGATGCTGACACTGTCCCAACAGAGATGGTCCACACTGAGCTGAAGAGCCAGACAAGGGCGGCTGGATGGGGCTGACTCTGGCTGATGACAGGAGCAGTGTGCGGGGAGCTGTGGTGAGGGAGTAGAGACATCTGTAGGCATTCGCTGCCGATGAGGAGAAGGTCAGCTTTAAACGGCTCATCTGAGCCACTTGGCGAGTCAGGGAGGTCGCCAGGTGCTTCAACAGTAGGGGTGCCATGATATCAAAAGCTGCAGAGAGGGATAGAGAAATAATTCATATGCAATTACAGCAGCAAAATGTTGATATGCTAATCTTGTGACATAATATTTTTAGTCTGGGGTTTGGTTAATGTCGTATAGCGATGTAGAGCTGAAATGATTAGTCAATCATTAATAATTTATCAAGCAAAAACTGTGACAAGATGCTGCAATCTCTCAAAATCCAGCTTCTCGAATGGGAGAATTTGCCGATTTTCTGAATTGTGACTAGCACATTTTCATTACTTTTTAGAGTTGCAGCCCTACTGTATTAGATATTGCATTTTAACTGGCCTTAACTACTTGCCCACGTTAAATTTATCTTTTTGTTTCTCAGCGGGCATTATATAATTCACCCGAGATTCGTCGTGAGAGCTATTGAAAAATTGTGTACCATTTTTAACATCAATATCTTAGATGTCAGTACATTATAGAGTCAATGTAGCTCAGCTTCACTTTGAATCATTAAAATGAACATGATATGACCCATACCCCCATATAGCAACCTAATGCAAAGCTATGTGAAGCCTTGTATGGACCTTTTAACATAAGTGGGGTATTTAATAACACATATAAATACTTCACCCTGGTGTTACTGTAGGATAGCTATGCAACACGCCAAGGAGACGCGCATGTCGGAGCTGACCTGCTAGCACCAATGCTAGACATTAAAACAGCCAACACATTGGTCTCCGACATGACTCAAATGTATCACAAAATCAAACAACGTGAACAAACCTTTCAGAAGTTTGTTGAAAGTTTGAAACAGGGCGTATGCCCTGAAAATAGCGTTTTAATCGCGGCTACACGACTGCGGTGGTGTTCTTGGTGGCGAGGATACAACTGCTTCCGGTTTATGACAAGTAAGGGGCACTTGAGCCCTCAGTTTAGCTTCTCCGACAGTTTTTTTTTCTGACTCTGGGCAAATCTGGTCTCTCTCGACATTAGCAGACTATAACTCCAATACGGCCATCTCTTACTCGATATCTTTAATAACAAAGAACTGAAATATAAGGACTTAACTGCAAGGCATTTGGTGGGTGATTCACAGCATAGAAGTACCTTGAACCTGTCAGACAAAATTCGGGGCAAAATATTTTTCCTATTTAGTGACTCTGCAAGGCAGCCTGGGGAGTACAGGCTGTTGTAAACATGGCGGCCGCAGTGGGCAGAGTTCTGTCCTTCAGTAAAAATGCTAAGGTGCTTATGTCACCTTTGAGGCTGTCTGCTGTACCTGCTCACCGTTACAGCGTAGAGGTTTCCAGTACCGGAGAGCCCATTACTCACACTGGCCAGGTAAGCTTTAAGACGATTCTCAGTTATGGATGTTATTAGGTGGCCTGATGTTAGCTAGTGTTAGCCTTGTGTCAGTGTGGCTAGTTGATCCATTACGTCCACTATCGGACAGCCCTCTATATGACTTGGCTGTTAATGGGTGCCTTTAACATTTGAATGAACGACTATTGATCATAACACCTCCGATAAACAATGAGAGTCAACATATGTTTGTTAGAGAGGACAGATTTCCATCCTGTCTCAGCTAGCAACACAGCGACCCAAAACTAGCTCCTAAGTCAATAGCAAAATAGGTTTATGTGCTGTCGTTTCCATCTACTCCAATTCATAACGTCAGTGTTTTTTGTTTGTTTGTTTGTTTCTCTCTTGCAGGTGTTTGATGAGAATGATCCCAGGAGAGCCAGATTCAGTGGCAGACAGAAAGAGGTAAGAAGTAACCTACAGTCAAGCTTAATAATGATCAGATGACTGCAGATTTCAATGGAACCATTTAACAATACGATGATGTATGATTGCATTGCAAAAATGATAAACAAGCAGACCTGTCAATGTGAATCACTGGTATTGTGTGCACCTGCTATTAATACTCACATTCGCACATTTTTGCATCAGACCATGTTAGAAATTAAATGTTGGTAAAGATAGACACAGTGGTCTTAATTTCAGACCAGTACATATTTACATGTACATTTACATGTAAACAATGCCAACTGATATTACTTTATTTTTTAATGGTGAAAACAATCCACGCTCACTACGTAACTCATTTTAAAACCAGATGTATGTCAGCACAATGAGTACATAGCACTCACAGTGGATAGGCAACAAGAAGGCATTAAAACATTAACTGTGCAGATCATTACAGTCTCACTGTGTCTGCTGTTTGTCAACACAAAGTGTTGATTACCTGTTTCCAATATTTTATTGAGCTGATAGTGACCGTAATCATATCGTTTGTGTCAAGGTGAATACAAACTTTGCCATCAAGTTGGTGGCAGAGGAGCCAGTGACATACATTGAGAGCAGGGTTGTGTCCTGTGATGGAGGTGGAGGAGCTCTGGGTCATCCCAAAGTCTACATCAACCTGGTAAGAGCTTGCTCACACTAAAGTCATCAAATAATTTAAGTGGTCTGTCAGTCCCTTTGACAAATTTTGGAGGCATGGTGCATTTTGTTTTGGCCAACCAGCAACCTGGTTCATTCATTGTTCACCATAATTACACTGTAGTTGTAGTTAACTACACTGTTACTCTTGTAGTTATGTGGATAGTTGACATTTGTTGACATGTTTATGTTTGTATATTTATATGCTTATGTTAAGACATAAGACATAGGTTTCACATTTCATTATTTATATATGATATGAAATATATAATAATAATAACCATAATGATCATAATAATAATAATAACAGATAAATGAAATATCAGATCAGTATGGGCACCCCATAGTCGAAGAAGTATTTTTTTCAGGGCCATCTGAGAAAACTACTCTGCTTATGAAAACTGTGGTTCTCATTTACTAAATATTTAAGAAATCAGGCATTTTAATTTGACACATGCATTCTCTGAATGAATGTATAAATGCTCAGGTGCATAGGGATTTGAAAGGAGAAATGTTTTAGCTGTCATTTAATCATGCGAATATGAATTATGACTGCACTCTGACAGTCTAATAAATGTATTTATATGACCTCTTCTACTGTTGGAGTATTCCCATAATCACATTAACAGCAGATTATGAAAAGGTCTCACATTTTAAACACTGACTACTGTTTTTTGTCTCTCTTTTTTTCAGGATAAAGACACAAAAGTGGGCACATGTGGCTACTGTGGATTACAGTTCAAGCAGAAGCATCATCACTGAAACATTTCCTCTGTCTTTGCTTCTCTGTATAAATTTCCATACTGGTTAATAAATTATACCTTGTCTGTCTGTCTGAGTGCACACTTCTTAATGAAGGATTTAGGCAATGACTCAACTGCTTCTACTGTAGTAGTGAAATGCTTGGATGCAGTTAATGAAGTTATTCAGTGTGGTTAGCTGGATGCAGTTCCCACAGTTACAGGCAGAGGGTAGCAGTGTCCTGCAGATGTGTTTTGTTCAAACAAAGAGAGTGAAAAGCTCCCTGGTACAGAAATAAAAGCCAAGTTTTGGACTCTGTTCCCGCTGGACAGACCAAAACCAGTTGTTTTGAATCTGACACTAAAGAGTTTGTTTGTAGTAAAACATAGCTTTGGGTTGAACCATGAAACCTGGCAGATTAATGTCGCAGTACATCTAGTGTTTGTCATCTGTGCTGTTATTGTCTACATGAACAGGATTTATTTCTTTCCTACATGAATAACTGATTGCTTGTGGTTGCAGCGCTCTCATCAATAAGTAGGCAAGAGAAGTGATGTATCTGCTGTTTACTGTAAGGAGCACTGAGGGAACCTTAGCATTCCTTGTGCATGCCCCCCCACCCCACCCCCCAACACACACACACAGTCTACGCTGTAGAGTCTCGCTCTGCCAAGCCTGGAAGACATCAGGAAGGAGCCAGCCTGATAAGACACAGCAGCGCGGAACAATACATGTTTGAAGAAGATCATATATATATTTCATCAGGCTTATTCTCCATAGACCTCTGCATGCCAAATTGGCCTGCGCTTGGCTCTGGCTCCAGACAGCACTAGCCTGTTCTGTCCCCAGTGATGCAGCCAGTGGAACTGCATTTTCCACACCATGGAGCTCAGGTTGGGAAGAGTAGTCAGGCTGATATAATTGGCCCTGGTGACTCCTAGAAGTGAGGCTTATGCTGTAGTTAACCTCATCCATAGTCAGACCACTTTGGATGATTGAAGGGGAGAGAGGTGCATTGTTAAAATGAGGCAGGCGAGCCGGGTCAGTGTCAGAGAGCTGACTGGTTGGTCTTGCGGTTGGTAAGTCTGAGTTTTTCAGAGGTGGTGGTTGGTTGAGTTGGAGGCATTGCCAGGGGCAAAATCTTCAGATGAAACTGAGCATATGAATTGTGCTGAATTAAACAGCACTGCGTTTTTGCGCTGGGTTTAACTGCACTCTTTAATTATTCACTGCCCTTAAATGCATCACCCAGCATAATCTAATGTTCTTTAATACCATAAATATCCGGTAACTCCAGATTATAAAGGTGGATCTAACCAATTTGCAGATGGTCTCATTCATGGGTTCAACCTTAAAACTGTCAGATCACCACTGGGGTCTATGGCTAGATCCAGTTATCCACTTCTTCTGCATAATATTAAATAATAATTGCAAATACAACTCTTAAGCATAATGCAACCTGCACTGCTGGGGCAGAGCATTCATACAAAGACAAGCTCAAACGAGACTGTAATCATATTGAAAATCTCCTCTCCACTGAGCCACACAATAGATAATGGAGTTAAATGCCATTGAATTCCTTAACACGGCGCCCGTCCACAACAATCACTCACTCTACACAAAACATCCTCCTCGTCACTGTAATTGCCCTATTAAAATATTTCTCCTTGAAGATGTGTCACATTACAGACCCTGCGGCTCATTATGGAGCTCCCTGCAGCCAATTATCTGAACCTCCATGTCTGGAAGCCACTGTGACCAAAAGGGGCTTATAGGCAGATCTGGGAGCAGCTTGTCCTCCTCAAATCCACAGTTACTGTAGAAAGGCAAAACAGAAAACTGACCTTTGGTCATTGTCTCGGGGCGACTCCACTCAGCTCCACTTTAGAGTCAGGTGACAGAGCTTCTGACCTTTACCATGGAAATAATGACTTGTTCTTGTGCCAGGAGCTCAGAGGGTTACCGCAGGGAGCGAGACACCTCTGGCGACATGTGACAGTTTTTGGAGGAGAGAGTTTGCACTCAGCACTTTGATAGCCCCGGAAAACCAAAGTGTGTGTGACAAGACGCAAGAGACTTAGAGCTGTGTGTATAAGTACGCCAGTGCGTGTGTGTGTGTGTGGCCGTGTGTTTGAGTATGCGACAGAGACACAGACAGTGTTGAAAGGAAATAGGTGTCAGACAGAAGGTGTAGAGAGGAACAATTTGAAGTTGTCAATACTTCCTGTGTAGACATTCCAACTGAAATTTTAAAAGTAGAAGTGATTCAGAAAAAGGGTCACAGAGTATAGAATGAATAATGTCAACAATTAATTTTAGCAAAAACCTTTATGGATTACTTTTCTGCATAGAGAAAAGTCTTTTGCCCATCACCTCTATGTCCACTCTTCAAAAAGACACAAAGGGTCATATAACTCCCGATGGTGTGAACCAGACAAGTAAACAGCGGGTCTAACATTCCCCAACCTGTACAGCAGCACACTGTGGCTTAATCACATTATATGGCCCAGGGAGCAGGCCTTCGTGTCAGTCTGGCTGCTGAGTGGCTCCGCTCGTGTATCGAGAGCAGACAGAGGTGAGGTGAGACAAGTGGAGGGAGAGGGGTGGGGGTGGGGGTGGGGGGATATGGAGGACTGGGAATTAGAGAGGGATGTGGTTTTGGGAAGGAGAGAGGGAAGAGAAAGGGAGATGAGTGATGGCTGCAGGAGTAAAGCTAGAAAGGTGTGAGAGGTCAGTGGAGCAGATAGAGAGTGTGAAAAAGCGAGGTGAGAGAGATGATTGAAGGTAAATTTCACAAGAAAAGAAAAATGCAAATTATCAGGCAAAAATCTGTCATTCTTACTTTTAACAATATTGTGCATTATAATTTTAGCAATAAAACAAGCTTAAGTTCACACTTTTGCACTCTACAGCCTCTCCAAGCTGTATTATTTGGAAAACCTTGCAGTGTTATTTAATTATGAATTAGTCAAAACTAGGTTTTTGAAGTTTAGGTTGACTGTGCTTGGACTTTAAAATATCAGTTTTTAATTTTTAATGTTTATTCAAGTAAATCCTCTGCCAAAAGAGAAAGATACTGTAAGTGCCCTTTCGTTTCACAGGGTAATTTCTCAGGCTTCAGGGTAATCGCAATGGATAATAATAACATTTACAACGTGTAATGCAATGTGTGATGTGTGATGCGATGGGTTTCAGTTCTTCTACAGTGAATAATCATTGGACGCTGCAGTTCCCCTCAGTAATACAGAGATTTATAGCGTCTTTCAGCTCATTCGTTTGGGTTTCTGATTCAAACCTTTAACCCGTTGTTTTGGTTCACTCTTGCAGCTCTCATAGTGCCATTTTCAGCATTTTGAGCAAAAATGCTTTAAAATTCGACCAAAATGATTAAACAGCAGATAGAAGAAAGTTAGCCACTACCTGGTGAACATAGCTCTGTAGCAGCAGTTTGCAGCAACAAAGCCAAATAGTTTTTCCTGGGTTAATAGTGACCAAGACAGAGCAAAAAGAGGTCCAAATATTAGACTCCACCAGAGACATGATTGCAAGTGTTTGTTAAAAAGTTTGCCATATCATCTTTAAAGATGATATTGATGAGATTGAAATAATCACATGATATACCTTTACGGGGCTGAGGGATTTGCTTGAAACTAATACCATTATTTTTTAAGAGAAAGAAAAAGGTACATTGGATTCAAGAGAATTCTCAATTCAATGAACAAGTAAACGTGGACTTTTTTTTCAGTGTATATATGTACTTTTGCAGCTTTCCCCATGCTCTGCGCCCAGGAGACAAGTCATGTCTCAAACAGCTAAGGGTGAGAACATGTGTAACCTTATATCTGTTAACTCCATTCAGCCATTAGCCAGCCTCTTATCTGACTGCCATTCTACATATATCCTTGAAAAATACCACAACTTCATCACCACCTCAAGATTTTCAAAAAAGAAACAAAATTGAATCAGTTCTGGTACATTAAATTTAGACAGAAAAGAAAAGAGAAAAAAATATAAAAAATATATTTGCAGTCTACCTCAATGAGATCCCCTCCGACAGTGAGTGGAAGAAAGAAAACTTTACAGAAATAAGAAGTCAGATGTCATTATTTATCATCTTAAATCTTACTTATTTATGAGGCAGAAACAGAATGAAATTCTCGGTTGAATTCATCCTAAATTATTTAATCTGAAATGGTTAATTCCATACAAAGCCCAGGCAGATCCCTCCTCTGTTCTGATAAATACTTTATCACTGTTCCTAAATCGAAAACAGCAGGAAGAGAGAGATGGGGGAAAAAAAAAAAAACAACTTCTCACTGTTTCTTGTTGTGCTATGTTTTAGAAAGTGTTGGTTTAAATGTTTTGCGTGCTAAATTTGTGAAGTTTTCTTTAATAATTGAAGCTGATGGAAATTTCTTTTTTATAAAACATTCAGGCTTAATGATGCCAGCCTTATTTTTCTGTTTATTTTGTATGATGTTTCTTATTATTGCTTGTAGGGAAAAATCATCGAAGTGGATAAAGATGTGACACTTACTTAAAATTACTTAGGAGGTTTTATGAGGTATTTTGCGCACAGTGGATTTTCTTGCAGTCTCAGGTTGACAAAGTCAAAAGCCGCCTAATGAAAAGGGACGCATCGCTGATTGCAGCTATATCTGGAGCCGGGGTGGAAGTGGCATCGATTTAACAATTTAGCAGCACCCTCCTCTGTGTGTTTCCATTAGTCACGGCTGAATACCACCCACTTCCCCCCTTTTCACTCCCTCAAAACACACACATACACACACAAACACTCACACATATCCAAAGCTGCGAAGGTATATTCCACTATTCCTGAACAGGATTTACACCGTCTAAACTGATAACACTAGTGGCTCCAAGCACAGACAACAGCTAATGTAAGGTCACACTCAGAAAACTTTCCCATGCTACAGAATACACCTTTTATTTCTGTGAATCAGTGCATGTGCAGGCTATAATGCAAGTGTACAATATTGTATATTTTTCATTTGTGTGAACCATACAACCTTGCTGCAGGGAAGTGTGTGGTGTCAGTTGTTCACTCACATTTGACCATTGATGGGGCCCATAAGAGTCTAAGTTGTAAGAGAGTGGGGGCTTATCAAAATGTCCATGTAGGATCATATATTATTAATTGACCGTTCGCTAAACACCTTCGTCAAACAACAATTTTCCAATCATAGCTTAGCAACCTGTTTTGAGAAAAATACTGGGTATTTTGTATGGAGGGTGTTGTAATTTTTTTAACTTTTCCAAAAACACAAGAGCAGCAAGAAGTGTAAGGAATGGATTAAACATAAGCTGCGATCGTTAGCATGCTGAGCTAACGGCCTTGCTAACAGTAACTGAGCATTACTTCCAAAGCCAAAAAACACATCACGCCATTAACTAGCATTAACTACATTAATTTGTGGGGTTACAATGTTGTGTTAAAAAAGAAAAAGGCCCAATTCACTAATAGCAAATCCACTTTGTAGCATTTTCTCACTGGGTGGAAGACAGTCCAGGATGAGGAGTCCAGTCTAACATTAGAAAGTGCTGTCCCACTATTTATTGGAGTGGGGAAGTTTACACTCAAGCAATCTGAGCCAATGTTACTTGAGATAGCATTACATTTGCAAAACACACTGGGTATTCCTAAAAGCTTGTATGTCTTCCACATGGATCGTCAAATGGTGAGGATTTTTACCTGGGACATGAAACTTTATCCTCAATCTTTCAGCTCAATGACATGTTTGTGGCCATCAAGTGCATAGACATGTTTGATTCTTATTCTGTTACCTCAATTGGCAAGCTACCTAGAGCCAATAAATTCTGCCACCAACAATGTTCTTTTCAGACAGCAAATAATTTTGTTTAACTCTGCTATAAAACCAAGGACCCATTGTTTCATTATTGTAAATTGTGTATATGCTGTGCAAGAACGGAAAGACTGGCAGGCATAGCAACAGTGACTAAGGGAGTGGCACTTAGCGAACGGTCAATTGGTCACAACAACAAAATATAGACTTTTTGTTTTAAGTCCAGCAGTCTTTGAAATATTCCACTGATGACATGTTGGTTGGACTACAAAGATGACGTAGACCTAACAAGTTCGAAGGACTGTCCAGGTGTTCTGGTGTCTATCACGGCATCATTCAAGCTTTTCCACACCTCATCTGGTTTGGGCTGTTGGAAAGGGGAGCCATGGAAAACTCCGTCCACCCATTCTCTGAGCGTGGCGACTGGTGATTCCTGTTGCCTGTCTGCCTTAGTGAGCCCCATGCTCGACGGATACGCAGGAGAGGAGGACCCGGTCAATGACAGCATAGGGAGGGTATTCTGGCTGCAAGGTGGCATCCAAGGACACAGCAGTATGAGCGATGGACCAGATTTTCGGCTTACTGTCTGTGCTTCGAAGGTCTGGATTAGGGTAGAAGGAGTTGGTTTGGTGTTGGACTGATGTGAGTTTGGGGCAGTCCGGGGACAATCTCTCTTTTCTGTGCAGTGGGTCTGGATTGTGTGTGAGGTGCCCATGTGGGAGATCTGTGTTTGAGTTTACTTCACTGTCCTCAGGTAGAAACTGCGGCTTCGGTTCACAGTCAGAAGCATCAGACTCTAGCAGGTCAAAGTCCTCGAGATCGCTCTGCAGGTCTGCACACTGTTGATCTGAAATAATGAACAATGCAGATAACACTAAGTCTGAGCATGCTAATAAAACTTTTAACCTTGAAACAGGCAAAATTCAGTCATAGATTGATTAAACCCCTACTCACCGGGAAGGTCTTTGCCACTTTTAAGCGGCTTCTCCGCTTCGTCACTGTCATCATCACAGCCTCGATCGTCAGAGCTTTTACAAGCCCGCGGTGACCACGTCACCTTGTTCTCCTTCTTCAGCCTCCTGCGTGCATTGGCAAACCATGTAGACACCTGAGGGAGTGAGGGAAGGGGTAAAATATAATAAAATCATAGAGATAGCAGAAGGAAGGAAGTTATGCATGAAGTGCAGAAAGAAACAAAGGAAGCAAAACACAAAAAGGGGAATAAAAAGAAGGAGAGATTTAATTTAAATGTATTGTGAAATAAGCAAAGCAAACAGAAAGGACAGCAAATCTACTGAGAGAAAAGAAGACAAGGACTCATTACTGGGCAACTAAACTTAAAGAAATAACCAATAACCAATAAACCTCTCTTGAATTCTGTGTTACTTAATGTAACCCATACTCACCTGTGTGAGAGTCATCCTAGTAATGATAGCAAGCATTATCTTCTCCCCCTTTGTGGGGTAAGGGTTCTTCTGGTGCTCCTGCAGCCAAGCTTTCAGGGTGCTGGTGGTCTCTCGGGTGGCATTTTTACGACGTGCACTGCCGTCAGAGCAGGAATACCTGAACAAAATTGTGGCATTCAACATAATATTTTGCTTTGTCTTACCAAAAGTAAGTGGAATTCACTATGAAGAAAGGCCCTCCTCATTTATGAGCAACTATTGGCTATAAAATAATACATTAATGATGTCTTAGGAGAGAAACCATGCCATTAAGAGCAATAAAACCACCACTGTAAAGGCAGCACCAGTTCCATACCCTGAATCTCAGAGAGGATATTATAGTTATAGTATAATACTTATGTAACGATGCCAAGACATAGAAGAATATGAGGTCACTGTAATGACACACTAGAGATGGGTATTAAAATTCTACATGAGGAAAATAAGGGGAAAAAGCCTATACAGACTCTGACTTACCCATATCTGTCATAAGGATATTGTCCAAATGTGTATTCATAAGGATAGTAGGCAGGAGTCTGAGATGTCCCCACATGCACAGATGCAGCTCCGTCTTTGGGATCTAGTGGCCCCTGAAAAAATTGGCAAATAACTGATGTAAACATATTCATAGTCAGAATCCTTAAAATATTCCAGTGTATTTTTACAGGCAAGCTTTTTAATACACAAGAGTGACTTTAGCCTGAAATCACCTTGTTCACTTGTTTTACTTTTTTCATCTTACCTGAGTATAATTTTTCCATATCATTTTAGAAAAGGTGTAGTCTTCAAAAATGACTCTTTTTCAACCTTTCCTCCATCGTGTGTGTCACATTTGTTGAAGGAATTTGAGGAAGTATTGCTAAAGAAGGACAGTATTAATGAATTAAAAGTGAAATATGAGACTCACTCTGGTATAGAGAGCGGTGGCATCGCTGGTGCAGGTGTTGTAGTAACCTTGACTCTTTGGATAAGGGCCGCTGTAGACTCCGATGCCGGTGCCAGGGGTGAGCTGGTGGCCCGGGGAGCGCAGCACCGGGTGAGACGGAGGCGTTCCCGGATCCAGACAACCGCCCAGCGGGCTGGAAGTCATCAGAAACTTTGGCGAGAAAATTTCAAAATTAACTTAATTTGTCCTGTAGGTACATCACTGAGAAAGAAACGCAGTGGTTCATAAAGAATATGGTTCTCATCCAAAACATGCGAAGTAAGAACAACTGTATGAAGTAGTTCACACCGTAAAATTACCTCTTTACAGTTAGATTTCTCTTGCTTGCATTAAAGTTTTTTGGGGCGTTTTAATTCATGTTAATCCTTGAAAGAATTTAATTGAAACATTACACGTGGAAACGCGTGGGAAAGGACGCTATCCTGAAGGTGGAACTGACAGATTTTGCGCAGAACCAAGAGTTGAATGACTTGTTAAAGGCGATTCTGAGAGAGTATAAATCTATAATCTTTCTTCCTTCATGTCTTCAGTTATAACTTAAACGAAAAAAAAAACATGCGTAAAATGTAGACTGTACCTGCGGTGTGGTGGAGTAGGAGTATCCCAGCTGAGAGTAAGCCATGGCTCAGATAAGATCAAAGAGGCAGAGGCAGGAGCGCAGACCCGGGACCACATTCAACAGCATCCGTGGCAGAGGTAGACTTTTGCCTCTGACACCAGTTCCTACCGACTTTTGTTTCCTTTTCAGGTCAACTTTTCAGTTTTAAAATTTTGGAAATCGTCTACCACGTTATCCAAATGGAGGCACGCAGATATTTACGCACGACTCTCATTTTACGCACCACGACGAACAGTCTTTAAAAGTAACTTCTTGGCTTCCCTTGCAGTTCCGCCTCATTCACTTTCAGCTGCTGCGGCTTCTACAATGTCCCTGCTATGTTACAATCCAAAGCGAGTGTGTATGTGAGCGTGTGTGTGTGTGATCAAACCATTCATCTCCCTGTGATGCGCTCTTTGGTTTTAAGGCGCGTCTCTCTGACGTCAGCCCGGACTCCTCTGTGTATGTGTGTGTGTGTGTGTGTGTGTGTGTGTGTGTGTGTGTAGCCCCGGTGTTCGTATCAAGATGAAGAAACTCACCTAATTAATTCCCTCCCAGTTTTCTTTCAGCTCTGATCCAGGAGAACAGCTTCACGCAAGCGCAAGTGCAACCCCCCCCCCCCCCCCCCCCCCCCCCCCCCCCCCCCCCCCC
>BRZM01000259.1:200736-216196 GCA_033238685.1 Lates japonicus | reverse complement strand
GGGCGTGACAAAAGCATCAGAGGAATAGTTTGACATTTTGGAAAATGCTTATTTGCTTTTTTGCCAAGAGTTATTGTCCGTTCACTATGAAGCTACTGCCAGCAGACTGTTGGCTTAGCTTAGCACACAGACTGGAAACATCAGGAATTAGCTAACCTGGCTCTGTCCAAACTTTACAAAATGCTGACCAGTAGCTCTAAAACTTGCAAACAAAAAAAACCCAAAGTGCGATATGTACTAGGGCGGCACGGTGGTGCAGTGGTTAGCACTGCTGCCTCACAGCAAGAAGGTTTCCAGGTTCAAGCACCCGTTCGAGTTTGTATGTTACATGTTCTCCCCGTGCCTGTGTGGGTTCTCTCCAGGTACTCCAGCTTCCTCCCACAGTACAAAGACATGCATGTTAGGTTAATTGGAGACTCTAAATTGGCCATAGGTGTGAATGTGAGTGTGATTAGTTGTTTGTCTGTGTATGCTGGCCCTGCGATGGACCGGCGATTTGTGCAGGATGTACCCCGCCTCTCGTCCAGTGTCAGCTGGGATAGGCCCCGGTATCCCCGTGACCCTTAACGGATAAGTGGTATAGATAATGGATGGATGGATGGATGATATGTACTGTACAGTTTCTTGGCCAGGCACAGTCTCTTTGGGGAATCTCTGCTGGTCACCTGGCCAACTCACAGTAATGAAGACTCAACATAATATGTTTTTGTACTTTAGTTTTTGAGCAGATTACATAAACAAAAAATAGCATGTTATTAAGTGAGCTTTGGAGGAGCTAGCGGGCAGATTTTGTTACCATTGGAGAGAGCAAGGCTAGCTGTTTCCAGTCTTCATGCTAAGCTAAGGTAAGCTAACTGGCTGCTGGCAGGAGCTTCACATTTTTTGAACAGATATGACTGGCACCTATCTTCTCAACCAACTCTTAGCAAGTGTCTTTCCCAAAATATCGAACTATCAAACTTTTTCTTTTTTAAAACATTGTACGTTTAGCCATACTGATAGGATCCAGGCCACGACTGCAAGACATTTTGCATATTAACACATATACTGTCTCTATACAATTGATGCATACTGTACAGTACATTGACATACACCCACAGCGACTATGAGTCAGGACACAGCGATGCTTTATTCAGAGGTTATTTAAGTGTGACCTTGAGTATGACCATGTTTTCTGCCTCTCTGTTTCCTCTGTAGATTAATGATTAATAGCCTACACAGATGGACGCCACTCTGCTTACTGTACGTTAGTGGTTATGCTCCTCACAGTCAGCTGCTGTAATGGAAGTAAAAGCTGTAGTATGCACTGCACAAAGCCCTTTAGACGGAACTATGACATGCAGTCATAGCATCAGTCTGTCTATTGATGAGCGCTTTGGTAATCCATCACATGTAATCTGGTCAGAATATCTGAAATGTCAGAGGAAAGACATCTTTACTTTAAAAAGAAAAAACTTTCTGAAGTTGAGTTTTGTCCAGTCCTGTCTGAAAAATGAAGGTGAACATTTTAGATGCTCCAGTTTTGTGAGTTGCCGAAAAACTCTCCACAAAATGCCCCAGACGTCCTTTCATAAAGTGTCTCTTGGGTTCTTCCTGGTTATACATAACACAAGCATTTGCATATTTCTGGCATCATTACTGTGCAGTGGTAAGCGCTGGGAGAGTATAATAATCCTAATGAAACCACTGAGACTGCATTAAAAAGCTGTTCAAAACCACTGGGTAACCATTTGTAGCTTGTGGATAGGGCAATTCTTATCCTCAAATATGAAGAAAAATACAGAGACATCTTAGCTGGATTAAGTGAAATTTAGCAGTTATTTGAATATTCACAGCACTACTTGGGATCATTACTGCCTTAACTTTTTCCTTTAGCCCGGGTCGCACTGTTCCCCATTCCAATTAGTTTGATATATATTGTCCAAAATTCTCTTCTGTTCAAAGGGAAGCTCCTCCTGTTTATAGTAGTAAAGACACATTCTTTCCTTTATCATTTTCTTCTAGATTCAGAAGAATTATCCCAATCCATCAATTAACAGTTAAAGGTGAACTTCACCAATTTTACATCATGTGGAGTACAACTGAGACAGTCCAAACAGCTGTTTGTCTTCTGTGGTTCTGGACGAGCTTTGTCAAGTCTGATAAAATAACCTTGATGTCATCAGGGTTATCAAGGGTATATGGGTGATGGGTGGGTATAATGGGAAATGTTTTTTAAGCTTAATCCATAGTGTGGACTAAAATCTTGGCCTCTGCTGCTTCAATTTGATCATTCTTTTCTTAATATGTCTCTTACCTGCCCCTCAACTTTATGTAATACTAAACTGCTGGATTTCCCCTTTAACAACCTTAGGCCTTTCATCTGTACTTTTATCCACTTGAAAGAAAAGAGTCTCTGAGGTAACATATTGTGAGAGCTTTTGCACTTCAGACAGGTTACAACAGCTTCACCACAAACCTATACAGACTCACAGAATATACAACTGTACAGAACCTTATATTTAACGCATCCAAATTAGGATTACACAATTATTCTATGAGAAATGCTAAGCAGTGAGATGTGGCAGGACAAATGGTGCACTGTTCTGCCTGGTGTTCTGTTCTGTTCTGACAGCCAAATGGCCAAGGGCTAAGCTGCAGACTCAGCTGCATTTACAGCCATAGAAAAAAAAAAAGACAAAGCTCTGTCTTTTTCTAAATGTATTAAGACAATAATGGAGCCAGTGCAGCCAATGAAAGATGCGTACAAAATATTGGATGACATGACAATAGTACAGGCCAAGAAATGTAAAACAACAGGAAATATTGATGTCAATGTGTAGCATGTATTAAACCTGTGGTCCTAACAGCTAAATCTTATTTTTTTAAAAAGAAAGTCACATGTTTGGCTTGACATTGCTATCTACTTCCTGCTGCTTATTAATTCAGAGATTTTACCACAACTACACACTCCTGCAACCATGCCATCCCTCCAGTCCAAGCCCACTGTTAGTTTTGGTGCATGAAGAGAGACCTGTGATTCTGGTGGCGGGATGGCTTCGAACAATTATGCTTGACATTACACATGGCCCCGTCATCACTGTTCTGCTGTGTCAATGAAGGTTACACTGATGTATGTAAAGTATCTTGACAGCACCCTGGGCTGCTGGCAAATCAACATTACTGACAGTGAACTCTGGTCTGCTGCAGAGGCCACCGGATGTTAAAAATGCAGCCAAAACCATCAACCCGCCATGAAACAAACAAACAAACAAACATATATATATATGTGTGTGTGTGTGTGTGTGTGTGTGTGTGTGTGTGTGTGTGCCTGTGTCTGGGTTTATGGTGGCAATGGTAGGCAGAAGCACCACATGTTTCTAAATAGCCACAGAGGAACAACAGCCTGGGAAAGTGGGACAGAAGTGGCTGTGAGGCAAGACTGCACAAGATGTCCAAGTAAAATGTCAGGATGCTGGGTTTTTTTGTCATGTGCTTGTTGCTATGATTCTTATTTGAATAGTAAACACAATCTGTGATATTACTGTAGCGGCTTCTGTTGGGATTTATAAAGTAAATAACACTTCTCTGGAGGCATAGAATAGAAGAGAATAGACCATAACAGAATAGAAAAGAATAGTGAATTAAAATAAACAAATCAAAATAAATAGAACAGTAGAAATAAGCAGAATAGACAGAGACAGAGACAAACCTCCAAAGTAGGAGCCGTCCATCAGCTTCATGCCAATGCTTCCTTTGGTCAGGACGCTGACCACCCCATGCTGGATGAAGTACATCTTCTTGCCGATGGTGCCCTCTCTGATGATGTAGTCTCCAGGTTGGAAGACTTCAAATCTCAGTTTGGTCAGCATGGCGGTCACAAAGTTGGGATCAGCATTGGCAAACAGCGGCATGGACGCTACCAGCTTACGACAGTTGAAGTTTACAATTTCCTAAACAGTGACAGCAGACAGAGTTTTAATTTGATTTGGATAAGATTTGGATTTGGATAGATAGGATTTTTTTTTTTTGTTTGTTTTTGCATTGGCAACTATTGATTGTGGGTGTCATTGGCTGGGGGTACATGCATGATAGGTAGAGGTTATTATTTTCATTCATTTAGATCGGCAGATAAAGTAATTTGCCATTTTATTTAGAATATCAAAACAAAAGCTGAAAGTCCTATAATAAAAGCACCATTTTCAGAGCGAGCACTCTGCAAGTTTTTTTTTTTTTTTTTTTTTTAATTACCTTGAGGGACCCTGGTGCAGCTCATTTGAATATTATCCCTAGTTTTCTCTTTTTTTCCTGTTACCTGAAGTGTACTTTGAGCTGCCCTTGGAGCAAGAAGACATTGTTCACTCTGAACTCAAGTAGGCAGCAGGAAAAACAGCTTTGGGGTGTGTGGGAGTGTAAAGTCCATGTGAAAATTACTTAAAAACCATCTGTTTCTTTCTTTTAAAATTTTGTTACTTTTCAGTGAGGACTGATAAAAACTTCACAAGATTTTACTGACTACCAGGTGGTATGTAAATCTGGAAATTACATATATTTAACTGTGGAAAGTTGAGAACACAGTGACTGAACACATTATTGTATTCATCATTGTATTGTATATATTCCATACCTCGCGCAGAGGCTCATTAAGCTCCTCCAGGATGCTCTCTTCATCAAACATCTTGCCTTGGTACCTGTGCTCGTAGTAGTCATGGATTTTCTGTCGGAAGTCGGCCGGTAGTTTGTGGAAGGACATGTACTGCTCCACTTGTTTGTACTAAAAGATGGAGAGAGGCGTAAGAGATAGTGGTGAGGGAGAAGAGATGATCAATGAAAAACAGGACTCAGCAACTCCTTTGTTAAGTGTGACAATAAGAGGTTTAAGAAGTCTGTCCAACTTTATGATAGTGATGTATTGGTGGCAACAGTTTCACAGCATCGTGGTGTCACTTGACAAACCAAGATACACACTTCAATCATATGATTCCTGCAGTATCATGGTGATTTTGCCAAGATACTGCAGCTGTCTGTAGAGACAGCAAGCAGCTCTCATTTCTACTCAAGCTGACTTTCTCAGATTGTCTCATCACTGGCTCTACAGTCAGCGTTCATGTGTGCAGTTATTTATATGTACAAGTCTGCAAACATGACGATCCTGTGACCCATTTATACCTTGTAGCTACAGGAGGAAAACTGTGGTGAAGCTGTTAAGGAAACATGACAGCTCTGTAAAACCCGTGAGGATTCATCATGCTCTACTGTGTTTAGAGAAGAATGATGCTGCTATCGTACACCTTAACCACTGCTGGTCTCTCTTAGACACTCACTGTCTGGTGGTCTTGGTCTATTAAACCGCTTTATTATGAAGGGACAAACCCACAGAAAAGAAAGGCTTTCCACAGGGAAAACATGTCTACTACTGTTTTTCACAAATTGAGACAAATATATGAAACAACTCCTCCATGACCTGTCAGAACTGTTGTAAAGAAAAAAGAAGACACAGGTAAATAATTAAATGGAACCAGTGGGCATTTGTGTACTCAAGTTACTATTCTGAGAAAGGAAGATGTTTGTTATGTATGTTGGAATTGATAAATATGTAACTATGTGGCTGGGAAAAAAAAGAGAGCTGAAAGTGGAGGTTGGATGCAGCACATCGTGTTTGTTCACTGGAGGGTCAAACTGAACCCAAGTGATTCACACCATCACGTATTCGCCACTGTTATGTTTATCTACATCAAATGCAGCCTGAACGTCCACTTCTCTCAACTCATTATGACGCTCCATAACACATTTCATGCCTGGATTCCCTGTGAAAATAGAAGCAGCTGGATCTACTATATAGTGTTTTTCTATAAGATGGCATGGCACTCGGTCAGTTGGGGAATAAATCTTGCTTCTTTTTCCTCCTCACCATACACAAATGGCTTTTAGGTTGTTGTTTGTTTTTTATACAAAGAAGATGGGGCATTCTGTGTGGTTTCACGTGTCACCACCTTCCTGTAAACAAAGAAAAAATGCACTCATACACAGCACACCCTGAAGGTGAGATAGTGGCCACATGACTCGTGTTTTGGTACAATAGGCCAACAAGATAACCCTTAAACTAGTTTAGGAGAGCTGCTCACTTCCTGTTACATGTGTACACAAAAATGCCTATATCCCTAGTATTACTAAAATATATCTTATTAGGTTAAATTAAATCATAAGAGCAGGAATAATATGAATGAGCTGAGCTGTTAACAGTGATCAATACTGTGCGAGAAGTGTAAAGAATCCATGTTGGAGTTGCTTTAAAATCTTACATAAGACCACTCTCTCTCTCCCAAGTGTGTGTGTTTGTGTGTGTTAACCAGTGTGAGTCATCTCTCTGTAGAATAAACTGTCAGTTGGATGAGTAGTAGGTTTCAAGCTGGAGGTCAAGGAAGAACCTCTCCTGTCCAACACCACACTTGAAAAATACAAGATGCATCTCAAATGTTCCACATAGACTTCAAATATGTAATGCTCATTGTTAAACAGCCTTTGTAATAAATAGTGTTGGTGTTAACTGTGCCAGTTAGTGCGAATGAAAACCTGTCAAGTAAAGCCGTCATTAGATAGACTACCCAGGATTTACAATTTCTATATTAATCAGCTGAGACATCCACCCGTTGGAGAATCGCGCCGCCGTTTATGTTCTCGGAACTAAGAAATCACATGGTAGAAAGAGCTGAATATGAAAAAATGAACTTATATATTGGCAAGCTGATTAAACCCTTCGTTATCACCCCTGGATAGGGATCTCAAAAGCCAACAGGGTAATATTAGTCTCAAGCCAATTGAGACAAATCTAATTGGTATTTCATCTGATGGCAATTGGGAAGCTAGATTAAAGAAGAAAAAGTGTGAAACATTGAAGACTATATGTTCTAAGGGGCAACACATGTTGGATGGAGCATGAAAATGATGGAATTATGTTCAGATCATTGCATAATGAATTTAATGAAATATGTTATTTCACATTGTAATATTAATATATAGTGATTTAGTAATTTCGTACTCTTTTTGGAAACACCTATCGAGAAAATAATCATGCCATGACTGCTATCCAGGGTGCTGTAGTCATAGCATGTTGCCTGGCCACATTAGTGAGATATAACATTACTTGTGTTAAGACAGGTCTATTTTACTTTAACTTCCAGCAAATTAACTACCTGTCAAAATCAAGGTTCTGGTTTAACTAAATAAATCAATAAATACAAATATTACGAGGCTATTGCAAAAGCTGTGCCTAGTAATTCTACAATGCTCCTAAAATACCTAAAAGATATTGTAGAGAGAGTATTAAATGGTATGACAGAATCTTCACGTCTGACAAACTGATTTCACCTCGTTGTATAGATCTATTATATCACCCAGGTTCAGCTTGGCTGTAATAAAGGATTAGATCTCAAACCACTGAACAAATATAGATTTTGCAGACTCTTTAGAAAAGGCCGTTATTCAACTACAACTGAAACACTACTGGTGATAATGAAGTTCAGTGAATGCCCAGGAAACTTATTTTGAGAAGCTTGTTCTGACAGCTCACATGTCCCAACACTACCGACATCTTTTATTGTTTTAATTTGATTTGAGCACCTGTCCGAAAACTTATAGAGACCAGATGGCCACAAAAAAATGCCAAAATGATTTGTGGAAACAGTGTAGTGATGATCTCTAGCTGCGAGCCGCGTCCTGACCAGACAACGCGACTTCTGACAACACTGCGTATGGAGGAACAGCCAGGCGCTGATGGCACCAAAGCCTGTGCAGCCTGGGAATGAGCATACGCATGGAGATAGGGATGGCACGCCTCCAGGAAATTGGTATTTTGGTCACACTGGGCAGCATATATGGTTAGAGAAGAAAAATAATATCACCTGCCGGCTTGGGTGATACTCAAATCACAATATCTTTAATAGATACACTGGCTGCTCGCAGAAAGAAGTTGCACAATTTTATCTCTACAGGAGTGATTTTCTCCATGGCGCGTGGAAGGCGCAGCAGCGGTTCCGCTGAAGGTGTTCTGGTTTTGCGTAAGAACTGCAGATCGGAGCAACAGAGTCCTTTTCTGTGAGCAATTCAGACAAAATATTAGAGGTATTTTTGTTGAGCTGTTGACTTTTAATTTATTTAGACTACTGTAAATCCATCCTCTCTCCTTCTTTTCTGTTACGGCCATTGCTCCATTAGCAGACTGTTCCTCCAAGTCTGAATCCTGCAAAGTAGATCCTCATGTACACACAAGACACAGTGTGGCATGACTTTATACATGACAAATAACTGACTGGATCATTTTAATGAACCAGTTATAACAGAAATTAAGATTCGGCAAAAACAGTTTACTGCATCCGATTCTTTCACAGAACTAACTTCTTAATCCATTCGCCCAGTCTCTAAATTTAATTGCCCAGAAGGGTCTATTTTCCATGAAAGCCAGCAGGGTAACCTGAAAATTGAAAGTTTTCCCAAGAGGATGTGTCTCCATCCCAGAGTAAAACAGGAGGGCTGTAACTTTTCAAATTATAAGATATATTTTGTTACAGTTGTGTGGTAAAATTCCCAGAAATGCCAGCCTAATAAACCCAATAAAACAAAAAAGGATCTAAAGCCTCTTACTTAAACTCTGACAATGTCTCCTGTGATTTGGGTCTTTCCCAAGTGTCACTATTAATAGTGATCTGACAACTGCCTGTCTAATCAAGCATGGGATAAACTGGAAGTTGGCCTGCTATGTTTCCTGCCCCAGGATTCAGTGTGTGTGAGCCCACCAGTTGAAAACAGATATTTTGTCTCGTTCCAACCTCGTAGAAGGGTTGTTGGCTGGAGGAGTTGAGTTTTATTGACTGATTTTCTGTACATTAGGACTTAGATTATACACATACCTGTGTCAGTGATGAGAGAGGACCCAAACTGCTTATGTTTCAAATGAAATAAAAAAATGCAACTGTCATAGTTCCATTCATAAAATATGGGATGCTACAGCTGTCCCAATGGGGTTGTGGTTTGAACCTTACCGCACTCTACAGTTACTAATTTTCAGCATGTGTGTTGCTGCTCTGTGGAGAAGAATAGTGGAGGATGGCTAGAGATGAGGTGTCTGCTACTCTTAAATTTATGCTCTGACTTCACACTGATAACATACGCAATACATGTAAAACACACCAAAGGACCTGGAGCATATACTGTGTGGAATGAAATTCATGTGGTGTGGCCAGATATATACTTCTAAGTAGAATATCTACCATCCAGCACGTACATGAAAATTGAAACCACATCTACAGTGGCATCCTCCCCTAATGTAGTGTCCATCTTAGAAAACCCAAACTTAAGGCCGGGAGTGTAGAGAAGACTGACTTAGATCCTACTGCTGCTATTTTCAAAGACCAATAAATGTACTACATTTGAGGAACCCCAATCTGTTCTCTCAGCCAGTGGATTAGCATGGGGGCAGAACATAGATTTTTTTTTATGGGATAAAGCCCCCAGTTGTGGCTTATGCATGATGTATGGCTGCCGGGCCATGTTTTTTCGCCAGAGGGAAGATGAGAAACCTGAACTGGCCTCCCATTACTGGGCCATGTCAGGATGCACTATCTTATACTGTGTCTGTGTGTGTGTGTGGCATCCCTAGAGTGGCACAACCTGAGGCAGGACTTCAGCTGTATCCTTTTGACTAGTGAGGCAGACATGTAGAGCAATGAAAATAGATAAATAAAATATGCATCGTATATTCTGCATTAATGATGAGGTGGAGGAAACTGAAGGGGAACTGATATTTATATTTTATGGAACCGTGATATTGCTGCTGTTGTTATGTCCGATAGGTGTGTCTTTGCTAAAGTGTAATTTAAATGGACATGACTCAAGATAGAATCCATCATCAAGATTTTGATTTCCTTATTTACATATAAACATGACATGAAGGGAAATGTGTGAGAGAAAGAGTGTGGATTGTGGAAAAGGTGGAAAGAAATATCATAGTCCGAACAATTGACAGTCTGTATTTTTAAAGGGCACCCACTTATTTACCTCAAGTCCAGCTTCATTTGTTCAGGATGTGCCTTCAGCCCTGTGGGGAAACTGTAGTGATACTGCCTCGTGGCTCTGGAAGGAGATCTTCTGAAGTTTGAAAATAAAACCCTGATGTCATCTGGGTTATTTTCTTGTTTATGTTGGATTTTAACCCTGCACAGACAGCCCAGCAGAACCAAAGAGTTTGCAGATGCAGACAGTTTCTAGCAGAGGGACTGTCTATCAACACTACTGTAGTATTTTGACAATTCTTTTACACTTCTAACTTGTCAAAAATATCACAATCCTATGCAGCCCTTTAAAACTATGGAGAAGAACTTACAAAGAAAATGTAGCCTCCTAGTGTGGAGTATCAGAAAAGACTGATTACTAAGAATGGAATGAGCTACACCGCACCAATTATCACCCAAGGTTCTTTCTACAAAAATGAAAACTGAATACTATGTTAATGCGTGGAAAGAAAAATCTATATGTACTTCAGAACTGTAAAATAAGTTCTATATGTGAGAGAGAAATCGATGAATGAGTTCTAACGAAAGAACAACTGCACCCAAATACATTTGACGTCAAGGGTTCAGGCAGTCTTGACCCCAGAAAATACCATTGGCTGGAGTGAAGTGTTGAGGGAGGAGACAAACTTTGAGCGAAATCTCAATGATGATACTAACTGTCAAACTGCAGCTGAGACTCAGGCTAGCTAAATTACAGGACTGTTCAGATTGGTGAGCTGAGGCCCTCAGGCCAGCTGCTTGATGTCGCCCAGGATCAGTCTCACTGCAATTGCCAGGCCTCGGGGCTGCACCTCCCAGCAACGACACGCTCTGGGTTTTGAGGGAGGGAAGCAGATGAGGAGAGGAGGAATGGGATGTAGCAGCATACGGCTAATGTCCAAAGTTCATAGATGGTGGCCTGACAGATGGCTATGAGGGTTGAGATGGATAGGAGAAACACGTGGATGAGGCACCATAGTCACCCCAACGTGAAGGAGGGGCAGAGGAATGTGCAGCCGTTGGCCTCAATTACTGCCTCTCAGCACTGTTTGAGATTGTGCACACCCCAAGGACATGCACAAAAAGAAGGTTACATTTCATCTGAACTGCATTCTCAGTTCTTCCAAAGTGTAAAGACACCTCACATTTTTACCAGTTTCTAGCAAGACGTGGCACGATCCTATCCTGAGCATCACAACGTAAAGTACTTGTAAACTCAGGGGATGCCCAGTGCTAGCAAAAGGGAAAGATTGTGATCATTCATGGCTCAAAAAATCAGTTCTGAGATTTGCTGAAAAAAAATATACATTGCTGAAGCAAGGGAGGAAAGTTCCCACAGGTAAGCTTGGTGTTAAGAGATGGAAGCGTTAGCAAGCACTTAGCTAAAGGCGGCCTGGTGGTTACAGATACAAAGAGGAAAATGAACAACAAATCAGGAAAATATATCTATACACAATGTAAATTAATGGTTCAATGAGTCATGATAATTTTAAAGCTAATAATAATTAACTAAACATGAAATAGACAGAAGAGAAGCATTTAAATGAAGAAGAAATATTCAAAAGGAAGATAAATGGTTGAAATAGTTGTTTTGAGCAACCAAGTATCTAATTAAATGAAATAAACCAAAATAATGAAAGAAAAAAGGAGATAACAGGCGCAAGAAATACAGCTCAAAACTAATCAATTGAATATTGTTAGAAATGACACTCCAAGTGTTAGTTGTTAAACACCGATAATTCAACTGCAATAAAAATATAATACTACTTTTCCTGGTTTTATAAGCATCCATTTAAGCAAATCAAAGTTGAAATACATCTAGAAGATATTGGTAAAACATGAAATGAGGTAATCTGACAGAGCGTGGGGTATATCAGAGGTTGGCAATTACTGTTTCAGTGTCCCACAACATGCAGCACTTCTTATCACAGAACACGATTGTGTGTACCCCATTGCATATTCTGTCCTGGAGACCTGCCAAACACACGGCCGGACTCCAAACAACATAGGCCAATTCCCACAAAGTAGAAAACAGGGTTTTGTCCGCCCTGAAACCCAAGGGGAAGCAGTCGGACCCACACTCCTCCTTGGCTCAGTGGGGCCCCTGCACAGTTCTCAGAGCACGCTTAGTTGCAGGGAGTTTATTATGGATATTTCGGTTCCCCAACACTGAGCACGATGCTAACTGTTTACCTAAAGGCTGACGAGTAAGTCTGCGCGCGAGTACTTGTGGATCAGTATACTAAAGAATCTATTTTGTCAGGGAGGCAAAGTTCATCCGCATCGGTTTCCAGTCCAGCATCTTGATGGATCATCAGAGACTGTGAGGCAGTGAACACGCCTATTGAAGTTATGAGCGGTCAGCCGTTATGGGGTACCCAGAGGGCTGGGATAAGATTTAGCTCAAGCCTCGAGTAGGGTGTTGCCACCTGCTCCCGGCCATTCTCACCCCGCAGCATAAAGAGGAGAACAAGAGTTAAATGCAAGAACTGGGATTGGTCTTGGTGATGCCAGGTCACTGAAGGTAAAAGTAAGCAGCTAATTTTAACCTGACAGCAACAGAGACTGCAGGAAGTCCTGTGAGCTCAGTCAGTTCTTTCTCTCACCTTTTCTCAGTTCTGTTTCAGCAGAACCTGTGCTTACCTGCAAGGTTAACGCCTCAAAAGACTGTATATAATAATGTAAATAGCCCATTTGTAAACCAATTACAGTAAAACTGTTATAGCAACTTTTTCATACAGCCATACCAAATTTAGGAGACCACTGTCCTGATCTCCCAAGCAAATACCACTTTAGACCACAATAGTTTTTAGATGATCTCAATCTGTCGACAAATAAAACAACACTGACCATAATATAAATCTCACTGATGCAAGGACCACAATTAAAGGAGAAACGCCGAAACAGCACTGAACCAAGCAGGAGTCTATATGTTTAATAATGTATCAAAAGGCAATAAAAGATAAATTAATAAATAAAAAGATAACCAAGGTGTCAGGAAACAGGACTGCAGTGCACTTCAGAAATGGAACAGATCAAAAGTCAAGGAAATGCTAAAGGTTAAAAAGTTAAGATCAAAGAAATGGAAGGGTGGTGCTGTGAGTTCCATGAGAGGTATTTTTGAGGAGTGGGACAAGGCATAAAAATTGATTACAGGGCAGCCTTAGATCTGAGGCTGTTGAGGCAAACCCAACTCACTGGAGGGGCTGCAGAGGACAGCCGGCGGGGATGCCAGATCTGGCCCAGCCAGGTGACCTGGCAATGGGGGTTTGTTTGTGGTCCCTCCAAGACTAAAAACGAGACGAAAAGCTAGAACCAATGCAGCAAAAACACACCTGTCAATAATCTGGTGATCTGCAGTGACCTGCAGTGAAGGGCTCTGCCGGGATTCTCTCAGCTGCCAGTTGGCTGTCTTGTGACCTACCAAAAAAGTTCCACTCCACCTGCCTTTGCATGTGCAGGCGGCCTTGTGCTGAGAGAACTGGCAATCTTGATCAAGCCTTCTTACAGTGATCACTGACGTGAAACTACAGTGATGACACCACCGTGGCAGCCAGTGAAGAACGCAACGCACTTAGAACACCCAGTGGATGGAAAAACTGATCCAGCCTTAATGGATTTTATATTCCCGCCAAAGAGCAGAAGCCACCAGCTGAAAACCACTACAACCTCTGAAGAGGATTATTCATCAAGAACTCATGATCACTGCGATATATACCAGACTTGGAAATGCAGCGCTTATGTCATTGAATATTTTAGCAGTATGTTTACATTTCTCTTTGCTAGCTTGAATCTTCTTGATTTATTGAAACATTCATTATTTCTTTTTATAAATTACTGAACAAAACACCAATTGTTTTGTCTCAAATATTTCATGCTCAGTGCTGAGAACTGCAGTGATATTGATAGTGATTTTGATGTACAGGAGAGATGGCATGAGCACTAAAAAAGTGAGAGAAAAACACAAGTGTAAAAGAGAAGGATATAATCACATTCAGCCTTAAATAGAGATTCAGTTTTTTAGGGCCTGAGCAAGTTCCCCTCATAAAATCAAATTTACATCCCCTGCTCGGGTGTTGTCTGGGGCTTCCACACAAGGCCAGCCTGTGCTTGGCCTTACCCATAAATCCCAACCTTTAAGTCTTTGAATGGACCTCTGTGCTGGACCTGGGAGCCCCCAGTCTGCAGGGCTGTGGAAAGGAGGGCCCCAAATTACAGAACCTCCACAAGCGGTCCAGTAGGAAAATAACTGTGAAATTTATCACATCATTCCAAGAACTGCAGGGAATCCCTCATATTACAGCACCACAGAGAAGAGGCATCTAAGTTTATTGTGTATTTACATCTATTTGGTGTATATACATATAAGGCTGTATCAAATCCACAGCAACTGCATGTCTCAGAGTGCATGGCTGCTACATTTGATCTGTCCCTGTGGGATTGTATGCATGTCTACGGGGTCTTAGTGGAATAGCTAATGCATTGTGTATATACATGTCTGTGTATGTGCTACAATATTTATCAAAGGACAACTGCATAGACTAAAAGCATCAAATAAGCAAAGACTGCATACTTTCACACTCATGGACTGTACTTATATCAGTCTCAGTGATTCCCGCTCTGCTCCACGCTGGAGGCCAACACAGAAGACAGAGACAGGGCCAAGTGGAAGATTATTCAGAATAACATATAGTTCTCTGTGGGAGACAAGAGTAAAGTGAGTGACAGGATCAGAACACATAGTGATGAAGCAGTTGCATCACCCTATCTGATAGCCTTCTCTATACTCTGTATCCTCTTTTCTCACATGTATGATTCATATAGATGCATAGAAGATTTCTTCAAAGCTCTCACATGTTTATGAGTCCATAACATCTGACGCATTCATGTTTACGCTCCCAAGCCACATTTGACATTTTCTGGATATGATGAATCATTAATGATGACCTCAATAAGCTTTCACATCTTTGGCCCACAGATCAATAAAGTGGTTAGGGGAGTAGGTCAGCAGCTCTCCAGAAGTGCCTGTCTGTTCGTGCATGTGTCTTTGAGCACGCCTCTTAACAGTCGCACCCAGTGAGTGACTGTAAAACGCTGGTGCTAATTGGCGACCAAGCGTGGCCCCCGTCTCACGCACAGCGCTCCGGGACTGGCAGAATTGTGGCTGGTTTTTCCAAGTTTTTTTTTTTCCAAGCAATCCCTGCCTGCGAGGCTGTGGGAGTTCCATTCATTATTGATCAGATCCAAGGATGAAAGCAGGAACGCTCAGTGGGGACTGAGCATCTTTGGCCCCACACAGAAATAAAAAAAAAAAAAACAGCCTTGACCGCCAACTCTGTGTGAAAAGAGACAAGGAAATATCTTTTTTAATTCATATCAAACTAAGCCTGAGAACCAAACAGTCTGAAAAGCAAAAGTAAATACATCGAATTTAC
>BRZM01000259.1:162910-198160 GCA_033238685.1 Lates japonicus | reverse complement strand
TGTGTGTGTGTGTGTGTGTGTGTGTGTGTGAGGAGATGAGGGACAAACAAGACCAGTTTTCCATGTTTTTCTCTCACCAGGGCACCTTGGAAACAGCCTTACCCTGCCTTTCATGGCTTCCAAATCACAAATATGCAGGAATGAACCTCTACCCCCCCGTGCACATGCTCAAAACCTCACACACACTCATTGTGCCTGATAGCAAATGTTCTTTTCACACACAGATCGGATGAAAATGTGAAAATGACAGTATTTGTTTTCTTTTCATTTGGGATCTGTTATGACAGTCTGCATAAATAATGCATCTTCAGGAAACGCTGAAATATTTACAGAACACATATTGGCAGAATCTGACTGTATTGTTATTGTGCGTGTGTGTGTGCGTGTGAAGCTGTTTCTTTTAACATTATTTCAGCTACAGACTATGCCTTGAAGTGAACCTGCGTTTAATGAGAACTACTGCTCACAGAGGCAGAGATACTTCCTCAGTTTGCGTTCCCGGAGGCATTATCAGTCATTGACAGCTGGTTGAATGCAGCACTCAATTTAAGTAGACTATCCTGTCAGATTGGCATTTGATGGACAGTTTAGAGACTCAAAAGTTGAATGAAAACTTACCTTTACAATATTTATCTCATTGTTGGTGGAAAATTAAAAGGCCTAAACCATGAAACTGAAGGACTATTGCGACATTTTTTTTCTCCTGTGCTGAATTTAGACATTGTGAACTAGCAAGCCCTTTTTGTACTTCTGGACAAAGACTAACCTTCTAAATGATTAATTTAACAGTATTTCTGTAATAATCTCTGTAGATGTTGTACACTCACTGCTAAGGTTGTGATAATAAAAAAAGGAATCTAAACTGATAAAAGGCAAAAATCAATGTACATAGCTAGATAGAAATATAAAAACTTGGGAATAAAACTAGACTCAAAGCTGAGTCCTGTGGAACCCCACATATCATGTGCTGATGATGACATATATGTTGACTTGTCCCCCTCTTATCAAAACTATGTTTGGCTTATTGTTACTTCACTCAGATATTTGAGCTTCACTGTACAGAATGATATATGGCCTGACATTTGTCCTGTAGTTTAGAAGTCAGTTGTAGTTCAATATGTAGCTAACACAAGTGTGATGTGACTCAAAGCCTCCAGTGCACAAACACTGAGAATGAACCTCACAATGAAGTAGGAGACATCATGTTTATAGATCCTGGATTTTTCAGTGAGTTTTTCAACAAGTTTTTTTATTATTATTTTACTCCTGAGATTTACTGTTGCACTTCCATGAAATTGCAGGGCCTCACAAGAGGTGGTCATAATAAAAGTCACATAACCTTTTAATTCCCAGTATGGGTCAAGCTCCAATAACACTGGATCTTACATCTATTGTGATCGTGGAACCAATAACATCATTTTGTTTCTTTCACGCTACCTAATAAATGCCCTCATCATTTAAATTACACACCTTCAGTTTGCATGGCAGACTTTCTGGTGCAAATTTGTAGTCTCCCAGCACAGTCCAAGGCAACCCTGATGACATCATCTGGGTTATTTTCTCTGACATATCTTAGTTGAGTAGTGCTCATTATGAGTTAACTTACCTTCATGGGTAAAACTGGTAGATTGCCTCTTTAACAGCTTCACTTCTTCTGGGATTCCTCTCTCCTATTTAACAACAGTCCATTTTTCCTATGGACTTTGCTTTGTGCATTAGTACGTTGTGACGTTACAACAGGAAAAATCCTTCCTCAAAAAGCTGCCACAAAGATGCAAGTATGATATTGTCTAAAATATCACTGTATGCTGTAGCATTATGCTTTTCTTAATTTGGAACAAAGGGGCCCAGCTCAAACCATGGAAAACAACAGCCTCAGAACAAAAGAAGACAAATTTATGTGGACAGGAGCGTCCATGCCTTTAGAGCCATATGGTTAAACTAATTCATAAAGATAATCATGTTTTTAAAAAAGGCATTTTGGGAGGACGTTGGCTGGCTAGTTACTTACAGGTACTTTTCAGAGGACACAGGTTCAAGATGAGGTCACTTAAGAAAAGTTTGGACTAACTCAAAAGCACCTGTGGCCAAACACCCAAACAAACTTCAAAGCGGTAATATCTAGACAGGTGCAGAATGTGCCAGAGGGGAAAGTTTCAAACAGCTCATCCCAGCTGAATAACTAACAGTGCTAGACCTAGACTATATGAACAGTAATAAATATATAGGGAGTCTTAATCTTGCTTCCATATAATACCATCAAATCTGCCTTTGGGCGGATAGTGAATCCATGGCACCCAATAGTGAGTTTAGAGAGGCTAATACTTTAATCTACTGCAGTATATAGACACACATATCTGTTTTATACCTTCTCCTTTTTCCTTAAATTTTTTGCTGTGATTTCTATATTTTGTGGAGGATAAAGATGATGAACTGAGGAATGACTTTGCTGCACCATGGACCTCTAAACTTGGGTAGATATAAAAATCACATCCTGTTTTAATGTATGGAGATGTGGTGGTTTAAAAAGAATGGCTATGACTTCTACTGAGATCAGCCATAGAAAATCAGAAAAAAACATTGTGTTTTCTGGTGGATGCTACTGTTTCACCAGAAGTGGGTCAGTGGGTTTGGAAGTGACAAACCACATTAGACATTTGCGTTTTACTCAACTGCATGGACGAAATGCTTTCAATCATCTCTGAATTGGTCTTAAAAGATAGGTTGTGGATTAACAGATGTTATATGTTATCAAGAGTTTGCATGATTTTCCCCCCACCATCCACACGCATGCTCAGTTTCTCCCTTCAACTGATTCACATCAGCAGCGGCGGCTTCGGAGATCCACCGGTCCGACGGCACATGGATCCCCAGTGAGAAGAGCGAGCACTCCGGCCACGGGGGTAAGACTGACTCCTTCTCTGGTTGTGAGGTCGGTTAGAGCGGAGAGAGGAGGCTGCAGCCGACAAACTGCGAGTCGCTGTAGATGAAGTGCGACGGAGAAAAAGTGAGAAATGGACTGAGAGGCTGTATGGCCGCGATGACTCACTGGTGTCCAGTGCTGGCGGTTAGTTTATGTCTGTGTGCAGCTGAAATGACCACCATGTCCTCTGGTTCTGTCTGTTTTTAAAAGGATTTGACCTTTCGGAGTCAAATCTGACGTTTTTGCGTCGTATTTTAAGCCACTATCATAAAAGAGGAACTGTGGAATTATAAACGTGAGACAGTAAATAAACCTTGTTGCATGTTCAGACTGTTTAAAGATCCTGTAATCTGAATAAATGCTAGATTTGATGTTTTCAGCACTATTTAAATCTGGACTTGTGTTAGGAGGAAAGTTGGAGCAAACTTACCAGCACCATGGACAGCGCTTTGATAGTCTCTAGGGGACTGAAAAATCAGCATGAATGGATTAGGATTAAAACCAAATCTTACACTTAGTTTGATATGTGTCATTATCATTGAAACAAAATTCATGAATCAATAATGAAAAATAAATCACATCAGTGAGACCAATGAGTTTGGTTCTCATAGTTCAGAGCTTAATTCATCATAATGCCCACATAATGTGAGTCATCAGTCAGTGCTCCATACATTTATTTATTTATTTTATCATAAACCATAATGAAGCTTACTTAACAATACTTAACTGAGAACATACTTAACTGAGTACCACAGTGTAAACATACTCCAATACAAGTAAAAGTCCTGCATTTGTAATTGTACTTCAGTAAAGTGTAGTAATACCAGCTAAATGTACCTAAAGTATGTAAAGTAAAGGCACTTAAGATATACTGAGGACTGAGTTTTGTTACCATATGACATTATTAGATACTTATCAGTGTGTTACTGTTACAGCTGGTTGAAATGGAGCTAGATTTAACTACTTTATATGATATTAGTTAGTTTAGGCCCAACCTGTGGGTCACAAAATAAATCAGCAGGGTCATGAGATGATCAGTGGGATGGGGGAGAAGTAGTAGTTAGTTCCTCATTTAGCTCCTTTACTTAAGGGGGGGGGGGGGGGGGGGGGTTATTCCTTTACAAATAAGAAATGTCATTTAGATTAAAGTAGAGTACAGCTTCTCATTGGATCCAAATATTACAGGCACATTAATGGTTAAGCCGAATTTTAGTGTAGCTGATCGAAATAGAGCTAATTTTAATGTTGTTGTGTAGTAGCAATACATCATATAGAAAAGTGTATAGTGTATAGTATATAGAAAGTGTAGCAGCAAAATAAATTTAGGAGAGTTAAATGTACAGCATTAACCTCTGAACTATAGTAGGGTGGAGTAGCAGTATAAAGCAGCATAAAATAAGATAATGTACAAATACCTAAAAGTCTTATTAGTTTCATTTTGTGCTCTCCACCACTGGACACTGTAATTGCTGCACCACGTATTGGAAATGAAGTCAAATGAAGTTTTCCATTGAAATGATGTTAGTTATAGACTTTGCTGCCTCATTTTCTTGTGAATTCAGACTTCTAATTGTGTTGACATTCACCGTGAATATAAACAGAAAGGTCAGATCATTACCTTTACAAGGAAAAAGTGACTCGGAGAAGAAATAAATGGGATGTCAATACTACAAAAATTAGGCTTTTAGTTGATGAAGTCTGGCCACATTCAGTATTGTGTTTAGAGGAACATGTAATTTGTAAATGCTGTTTCTAAAAGCTTTACGCAGGAAGGTAAAAGCATAAACTGCCACAGGTAACTTAGGGCTAATTTGTAACAAGCAATTAAAATCAAAGAGTGTTGATATTCTATTCATCTACTTGAATAATCTCTGTTGAACTTGTTATTTTTTTATTTTTTTTTTTTGGCATAGGAAGTTTACTTTCTTGCTTCTTTTTGTTTATACCCCCACAACATCCACTTACAATGTAACACAATTCACATGAACTGAGAAAAAGGCTGTTTTTTTTTAACAGAGTTTGGTGGCAACTCATCATCTTAAGCTCAAGACTTTGGCAGTGGAGGAGGGTAAAAAACCTAACAGTACTTGAGCAGGGTGTTCTCCTTCAGTGATTACTGATGTAGTTTTCAGGGTTATGTTTCAAACGGCAGGTTATGGTATGGTAGAGGCTGAGATCAGGCATGTGTGGCCGCTCAGAGAAACCGTTTGAAGGCAAAGAATGAAAGAAATCAATCAAACCGCCTCAGGAGAGTAACAACACAGGGACATGTGTGCATATGAGGAAGAATAGAGTGTGCACGCACTTGCATATGTGTGACTCATCCGTGGGCGGTAATAGAGCCACCTCAGGGCCGAGGTAGCCGTCAATCGTTCGCATGCAGCAACAATAACCGGGGTGACCTGACGACGCAGGCCGAGATTTATGATGGGTCTCAGAGGGGAGGGAGGCTTTTATTGAGGGAAATCCATATTCAGCAGATAAACAGTGCTTGTATTATAACAGCCAAACAGCTGACATGTATACATATCAATCTCCTCAGGACTCTGAATATGTATTACTTACTGTCTGTATCTGAATCTTTACTGCAGGTGTACAAGGTGTGGGAGGTGTGATGGCGTTGTGCTCTGAGGCCTGTGTCTCCAGCTCAGGAGGAGAATCCTCCGGGAGTGAGGTGGGCTTTATTTGATTTTATTACACCTACGAGGGGTGATGATCAACATTAGGCAGATGTAGAGAGGACATTTAATACACTTCGATAAGAGCCCACAATTTGCAGAGTAAACATTTTGTGGGACTAATGAAATACTATGTGGACACTACACTGTACTGTGGCTGCTTTATTTTACAGCCCACATTCCCCCTAACTTAGCCCATGATGAGGGAGCTTGTGTCTGTGCAGGGTAAATGTAATCATCAAAGACTGTAGCTCTATCATGTAATATGGTCACAACATCCCTCCAGGCGGGTTCCAGCTGTCTTCAGTTTGGGGTTCGTTCCTATCTGCACCACTTCTATGAGGAATGCTCATCCTCCATGTGGGCCAAAGACCCAGAAGATAGGGGGTTCGTCCAGAGCCAGAGGTCAACCCTGTGGTGGAACTCAGCAGTCTGGAAGGTAGAGCTACTACACCCTCCAAACTGTTTACATTACATGCAGTCAAATGACTGACTTTAGTAACATTTACATCAAAGTAGTTTTTCTCATCAAGATGAACTGAACTGGTGATGTATTTGATTTGAAAACATGGCTATTAATTAGGACAAAATCATTGGTGGAGTTTAAAATGGGAACATAACAGTGAAGAAATCATAAAAAAATCAATGCAATGGGCATTGCACATTGAAGTAATTTTTAGCATCTCATGCCTTATTTGGTAGAAAGACGCACTGTGTATTTGTCTTGATCAGTCCTGCTCTGATATTTCATATAAAGTCACTGATTGGCGTAACACAAAAGTGATTCTGCCCACAAATGGTGTCTGTTGTGTCCCCTGAGAAATCCTACAGGTAGACACTAAATGATATATATATATATATATAAACATGATTCCCCAGGGAGACACAGGGTCACACCCACATTGTTCAGAGAAAGTTAATTCATCCTCTCTAGTATTAAACTGTTCATTGATACAGTGCAGTTAATGCCTGATGTTCCATAACTGTAGATTTCTTTATTTCATTACGTCTTGTAGTCCAGCCCATATTTCCCATTACCCAGCAATTTATCAAATCATTCCAGAGCTGAGTTTAATGAAAAAGGATTGAGTTATGAACAGATTGGGTTTCTCTTAATCTTGAGAAACAATCCTCGAGAACACTAAGTATTTTGTATCCTGTCTAAAGCCTGGTGGTTTGATTGGCTGGTTGTTACACATCTTCTCTTGATTTACATGCATGTGCTCATACGTGTGTTTTGTTTAGACCAGATTTGTTTAGATCCGCACTAGGCTACAGCTCAGGGGGTAAACAAATGTCTATATAGCATACATAAAAGTTTGTTTTGAAAACAATTATAGTGTGCGCCATATGTATGGAGACAAGATTTTCATATAAAAAATGATGTTTTCCTGTTGTACAGTTTACAGGGTCTTACATTTAATTTTCTGTTTTCTTTATAGTCACGTAAAACTGGCCTTTATTTTTTGTTTAGTCCCTTGTACTGTAAGAATAATAATGTTACTATGACTTATGTGGTTGAACTGGATCTATTATTAGTTCCTGCCTTAGTGACTGCATCAGGCAGTTCAGTTGTTTAAGTGCTCTTTTCAGTCTTACTGTGAATGTAAAAGATTTCAGGCTTTTCTTCCATTGATTTGGACTGATAAATTTCCCATGCACTGCTGTCAGTGTCACAGCCAACCCCACTGTCAGCCTGGGGAGAGCGGCAGACAGAGACGTAGTGCCTCTCTGATACGTGGTGTCACCTGTTGGTTGTTTTCCCCTGCCAGTGATGAGCTTCACCATTGTAATAACAGTAAAAAAAAAAGAGCTCTCCCTGATATAGATGTAGTGCATACATTGCATTTTAAACCTTTGTCTGTGCATGATGAACTACAGGCAGTGGTTTAGTGGTATTTGTAAAGGTGAAGGATTACATGCAAGCCCCCTGCCCATTTGGCAATTTGGATTTTTCTGCATCACAAACAACAAAATGACCTTTCCTAACAAGAAGGGAAGAGCACTGAACAAAGAGCGCCACCAAGAGAAAAAAAGATCAGGACTGCACAAATTACCGCTTCAGGTTCCTCTCTCCTCCCTCCAGGTGTCCTTAGCCCTGGGTCTCCTGATCCTGACTGCAGGCATTGCCAGTCTGTCAGTCAGTTACTCCACTCCTCATAAAATTGAGGCGTTCGGAGAGGGAGACCTTTTCTTCGTGGACGCCCAGGCCGCCAGCTTCAACAGGGGGCTGCACCTCAGTGCCGCGGCCGGGATCGGGCTCTCCTGCCTCGGCTCGGCTCTGGCAGCGATGGGGGTTGTCGTTTGGATCCTCCCCAGGGCCAACTTGAAAGAGAGGCTTTTCCACAGACCGGTGGAGGGGGAACAGAGAGGAGAGTCCAGGTCGAAGTGGAAGGGATTTATGGATCCGGGGGATGTGGTCACTAAGCCACCAGGTATTGAGGAGGGGAAGATACCTATCACACTGTCGAAAGTGGAAAATGTGCAGCCCACTCCTTAAAAAGTTCCCTGCTGAGCTACATGGTGTACAGGCTTTTGTTGTAGTGCAGGGGCCTCATTTACAAGGTCTTGTTATTTCTTTTTAATCTGCTTTTGAAGGAAACATGGGTCATTTTAGGTATTGTTTGATTACCTGGATATCACAGTTAGACATAAGATGTAGACAAGGACACCTTTCAGATTTGAAAAGCATGGCTTGATGTGAATAGGTCAGAGCTTTCCTTTAAATAAATCCAAATTAAAACATGTAAATGAGGCCCCAAGACTTCAACCAGAGACCTAGCGGCTCTCTTGAGCACCTCATATTACAGACTAGGCATTTAGCTGTTGACCATAGACTGTGTTTGTGCAGTGCACTAGTCTTATATTTTAAAAACACAGTGAATAATGTCCACCCTGACACTCCGAGAGCAGAATCCTAATGACTGATGATAGAAAATTATGTATCCCCCCCTATTTGATAGTGTTTGTTGTATTTTTGCTCAACATTTTTATCAGTTAGTCTTTAAATGGTAATGTCCAAGTAGTTAGACATACTGCATGTATCACACAGAAAACCTACATTTCCATTCACATGCATATATATATATACACACATGCATCATAGGACATTCAGAAAGGTGCTCATATACAGAAGAGGTTACAGATAAAAAGAATCATTAACAATTCTGTATCTCATTTTCACATGTCAACACTAATGCTCAGCCCGCTGTGTTGAACACATGTACAGTCACATGCACTTGCACTCACCTGCTCACCCACACACCCACACACAAGCACAAATTCGTGCTTCATTGACAATATCACCTATTTTCTCCCCACTGTAATCTGGCTCCATAATTGCCTGCAATCTGTGTCTCCAGGCAACAGTTGCGCTTCAAGTGCTCTATTTTCAACTCCGAACAAAGACTCTTTTCTGATTGGTCCCTCACGTCCCCTCTCTTCATTTTCACACCAATCAGATTTTTTGTTTACAGCCATACACAGTAGTAGCGACTAAGTGGTGAAGCACTGGGGTGAGAGGAATTTGCACTGGCACCTTAGAGGCCACCTGTTTGATTGGGTCCTCCAATTTAGTCAAGATAAGATAAGATAAGATAATCCTTTATTAGTCCCACAATGGGGAAATGTACAAGTTGATTCAAATTTACAAATTCTAATTAGTCTGAATAACAGAGAGTACATGTTGGAAAGAAAAATGTAAAAAATACAACAACCATGATGCCCTGATTTAAGCGCACTGATTCCACTGGATGTTGTTATTGGTGTTTCATTGTTTTATTGTGTTATTGGCTATGATGACGATTATGGAGTAGAATGAGTGTCACTGGTGCAAATCAAATGACCAAAATAAATTTGTGATCTGCATACCTAAATTTTAGTTACATTGTGGTTACATTTGACCAGCCTGTTATTAATTATTCATTATTATTATTCAGTTCTGAAGAAGCCTTTCGAATGAGAGGGGAAACGTCTTCAAGAACCTCAAGCAAGTCCAGTAACCTTTGTATAGCACTTAGAAATACCATGACCTGGATGACTCAGAATCTTCACAGACGTGTCAAACTATTCTTTCATCATTTATTTCACAGTACTGCTTTGGGATGACACAGCACTGACAACTGTAGTGATATTCACATTTTCAAATCCTGTAATGCCATTGCTGACGTTACTAAATTAGTTATGTTTTTTGTGAAAGAATCCCTCCTGCATGAACCATGGCATGAACCAGAACTGAGGTGGTTCAGTGTGGTATGAGCAGATCTAAACTAAGCAAGATAAGAATAGCATGAGAATATGATAAAGTAAATTTTAATGCTCCTGCAAAAGGCACATGAAAATTTTGATTGAGTTTCACCATTTACAGCCTCCTTTATATAAAACTGCATTCAGCCATTTCCAGCAAAAAGCCTTGACAAGTTGATGGGGTGCTACTTGCCCAGCATGAACAGAAAAGAGGCACTTTAGAAGCATGGGTGGTGTAAAAAGCTGAATATCTAACAGCTATCTTTTTTCTTTTTCAGTAGTTGCTAGATAAAAACAGGCTTAAACGTAGAGCCAGGGTGAGGCTTAAATTAGTCAGGTGGCAAGAAACACAATTCCAATAGAGTGCCCATGTTGATGTCTGCTGGATATGTATCGTGTAGGGCTTTTTCAGTTTTTGACCAATTAGGTCAAAAAAAATAATTAAGCTTTAATGTTTTTGAACACGACCAGGAGTCTACAGCTAGCATGCTGGTGCTAGCAGCTCTCTTGGGCTCTACTTAAACACAGCAGTCCTTTCTTCAATCCTATCTTCACTATATTCACAATGACAATGTTAAAATGTTTTGCTGGTATAATTACCATGTTCACCATGGTTTATTTAGCCTGTTAGCAAGCTAACATTTGCTAACTAGCAGTAAACACAAAGTGCAGCTGAGGCTGGTGGTAAACTCATTCAGCTGCCAGTAGTGAGACTGTTAAGACCAACTGTAAACACATTTCATGATTGGACAGCACAAAATACAAATTTGCTCTATTTTAGTATATTCCAGCCATCAGTTTTACAAGTATTTGATCATAAAGCAAAGTATGGGACTATTTAGATGAAAGTAGATGAAAAGTTAAAGCTTCACCAAAGTTATTACAATTTATCCAGAGGGAGGCATATATGTCTGTACCAAATTTTATGGCAATCCATCCAGTGGGTGTTGAGACATTTACATATAATAATCTGTATTATATGTAAATTATATTATAATCAGCCATCCCCCTGACAACTGAGCAACTCCGTCCACAGATGAAACCCTTTGACCATCTGAAAGTTTATGAAAAGTGGACCTCTAGTCCAGATTTATACAAAATCTGCAGCATATAACACTTACTGTAGTAGATATAGCAACAAAAATATATTTAGGACCAAGGAAAAAAAAAAAGATTTTGGGACATGCTGTGTAAACCCGCCTAGTTATTCTAAGGTCCTGAAAAGTTAAGATTTTGGAGCTATAAGTATTTAATCATACTTCAAACTTCAAAATGTGTCAGAAAATCAGTAATACACAGTAAATTAAACTGTTAACAATATTGCCAATGTCTTGCCAGGAAAGAACAACCACATGTAATGTCGTCAACAAGAGCAGCACACTTGTAAAACTGAGTACTACATGTACAGTACAAAATAAGATCACATAGTCGAACTGTGAAATGTAAGGTGTAGCAGCTGGCGTGTGTGTGAGTGTGTGTGTGTGCGTGTGTGAGCAAGAGGTTTGTATTTATGTCTGTATGAGTACATCATGTTACTTTGGTGAAATGAGTCACAGCTGTGAGTGTGACTCATCTCATCTTGTCTCCCAAGTCACACACCAACAGGAGGGACACCTAACAGTCGCTAATCAAAACAGTACATGCACACACACAAACACACACGCACATATTCTAGGTCACAACTTGTCGTCAGAATCATATTTGTTGTGCAGCACATTTGGCTTTGCTTTTGCTTTTCTAATTTTTGTTCCACAACTTTTCAGTATGTTATTGCTGGACTGATATCATCCTATATTAATCTGTATATATTGCACTCATGCTCTGTTATAATGAAGGTTCACCTGACCACTGTAGCAAAATTTTCTTTTGTTATTTTATAAATTATAACAATATCTTTATTTTAGAGGTCACTCTTAGAAAAAACAAAAATCTAAAAAAAAAAAAAAAAATTGAGGGTGTTTTTCTTCTACATCATGTTTGAAATCTTTCCTTCTGTCTTCCTGTGGTAAAATCATTAACACATCATGACTGCATGTATGAGCTGGCGTCAGTGCCATCACAGGAGCTATTTTCCTTGTTGTCAACATGCTCCTCGCACACTCTGAGCGCATGTTTGCATGGGTGACTTGAGCATGCTGGGTTTATTAGCAAGTGTATGTAAGTGCATAATGAGATAGAAAAGTGGAAGCGGTGGCAGTGTTTCCTGTGAAGATGGAGGCTGATACGCTTCACTGACTGCAAAGCTCCGAGTGTGAGTCACACTGCTGTGGGAGAGAGCCGCACAGCCGAGGATTGGGCTGCAGTCTGCTCGGCTGATTGGCAGACCCATCCATTCCAGTGTGTCTGTGTGTCTATGTGTCTGTGTGTGTGTGTGTGTGTGGGTGGGTGCCGTATCTCTGGGTCCCTGGGAGTCTGCTGCACTGATATGATACTGTAACATCTCATCTGCTGTGGAAAACAGACAGAAAGCTGGAATGTGTCTCAGCTTGTGTGTGGGGCTGGATACAAAAACATGTTTATTGCCAGTCATCTGAAAAAAAAAAAAAAATTAGTTGCATGGTCCATATTTTCATTATTTTTAATTTAGTAATTATTTGAGCAGGAAAGCTTGATTACAATTTTTATAACAGGGACCTGGATGGAAAAAGGAAGACTGCAGTAACATCGTTATACGATATAAAACATGAAAACAAAAAGTTAATATCAAGGTAAGAGCAACAAAAGCTTGTGTATTTAATTTCAGTGTACCTTGGTAAAGGTCACAGGGCACGGAATACAGTTTTTAAAGGAAAACAAAAGCTTAAACACTGTAAATAACAGCTACGTTGGCTTAATTTGTTGTTTGATGACACATATTTATTTCAGCATATGTCGGTACAGATGATGTGACATTATGTTGACATACACATATTTGCAGCTTTGATTAAGTGGCACTGTAGCGGCCAAGAGGTTCAGATCGCAACTTTCCTGTTTTGTGCGTGGACAGAGACCTTTGTTGACCCCAAAAATATTATACAAAATACAGCTGAGGCTGATGGGAATGTCAACGGTAGCGATGGTAAAATCTTGTTAGCAGGTCATTGGTCACAAACTGAAGTATTAGACAAACTGAAATTTTGATTATGATGGCACTAGAGAGAATGCTAAGTTAGTTGGTTCATTGGTTAGGAGCAGGATTTATCACCCTAACTGCATTTGACAAGAAAGACTCACTGTACACATGACTTGCCATTAAGTGACCACCAAAGTCATCACGCTGAGGAGAACATGAATGTCTGAATCAAATATCGAGGTGAAATATTTTAGTCTCAACCAAAGTAGTGGAGCAATTAATATTGCCATCCATACAGCCACATCACTGAAATGGCTGCAAATCAGCAGGAGTCATTCACAAATTTATTTTATTAAACAGCATGACCCAAAATCTCTGACTAAAGTCAGTTCAGTTCCTGAATGTACTGTTTGTAGAGCTTTACAACATATACATGTCATACACAGAAATACTGCTCAAATGTATTAAAGCATACAAAAAAACAGGATATTTACTAGGACCATTTCCATGCTCACTTTTCATTTTAGTGACATGCGTACATGGAATTCCCTGCTGTCCTACACGATCAGAGCACAAGGTTAATTCAGGCAGATTCGTACAGTCAGTGAGGTATGTTTATCACCTGACAGTCATTCATACCACTGCTGCTGTTTGTGTTTATATTGCCTGCCTCTACCTGCTTGTCACTGCTGCTACTCCCTCTGCTGAATTCTCACTCCACCACCTTCCCTCCTCCTCCTCCTTCTCCTCCAGTTTCTTATTACCATACTTACAATGGCATCTGTTGCCTTGTGCATTTATGTGTCTCCACATAAACGCACTATCTGAGTGATCCATATCTGCTCGTGTGTTCAGTTTACCTCTTGGGGGATTTAATGTGCAGAGTTTTGCACAGCTTGGATTCATTTGGGGAGCAGCCAAGGAGTTATTATCTACATTTGGTCCAATAAATTATCTTAAACCTTTTGGCTTTAAGTGTGACAAAGCAAAAACAAAAAAAAAGCAGAACATGCTGAAATGTCACTGAATAAAATGAAAATATATGATTTTTTTTTTTTCTTTACATGCCACTGTTGCACCGATATGACCATTGTGAAGAGCATAGTTGTTGGACAGGACTATGACTCATGCAGGAGAAAGAGAAGAGAGGCAAAGAGAGTCACGCCATCACTTCCATTTGTCATTACATGGCTTCATGCTGAAATTAACATTTCCTTCCATACCAACTAAACATGCACATTGCTCCATTACAAGTGAAGCAACAGCAGGCGTTCGCATTGCCAATCAACTCATCAAAATTCTAGGAATGGTTATGGTTGACCACGCTGATGATTCACACATCTCTACATGAAGAGATGTCATTTCCCTCCGCAACCGCAACTCAATCTGAGCATTTGCAATGGCCAAATTCTTATCTTACAGTAAACTGTACAGTCCATCACCATGAAATACTCAACTGCAGGCCACATACTGTACAGTGTGCGCACAGGAGCTTAATAGTATGTGCTGTAATATGGAGGAAGTCATGTCAGTTAGTGAATTTTTATATCGAGGATTATTTTACTATAAACGTTTTGCTCTCTTGCATTCCAGTACAACATGTACCATTTTAGACAGTATCAGCCCTCACATATAGGCTACAGTCTGTACATTCAAGAAGTTCTCTACATCCCACAACCAATCAGCCTTTGCTTAGCTGATATTAGACAAGATCTGGTGGGCAGACCAGCACCCTGCTTAAAGTGTGATTACAGGAGCACGACCCACAGTGAAAATTAAAAAAAAAATAAAAAATCTAAGATATTTACAGCTAATGTAGCCTCTAATCAGACACTTTATTTACAAATCTGGAGTAAAAAGCTTATTTTAAAGAAACTGAGAAGATGTCAACCATAAAATTACTATTATAGAACTTGTTCAGCCCTCACATAAATTAATATTAAGCTGACCCTCATTATGAACCCTAACCAAATCAATGAAAAAACATAAACTTGACTTAGAATAAATCAATGTTGGTTACTTCTCAGCCTACACTGAGCACTGTTATGTTGATGTTGGTCACTGTGGTTATTTAAGTGATGTTGCTCCAGTTGTAAGGCAATTAACTTCCTTTAATGAAATAAACAAGGTAGAGTTTTAAATGTGAAAGTGTTTAAAAAGTTTTGTGAACACATTATAAGTTATTTTTAGCCACATTAGCATCATGCTAACACACTATGATGGTGCATATGGTAAACATTTTACCTGCTAAATATCAGCATGTTCGTACTGTCACTGTGCAAGTCCTCCAAGTTAAAGCAACAAAATGTAACTTTGCTGAGCAACAGCGCCCTCTGCAGCCATGAGTGGCAATTAATTATGTTGGGCCCCGAGTCTGAGTGGCTAAGCATTTTTCATGTGCAGAAAACAAAACCCATCAGTCGCTTCTGCAGAGCTCTGACTTCATAGTCCCACTCGCTGAAATGATTAACAGCCAGAAGTCGTGATCCCTGAAGTGCTGTCACTGTAACAAACACACCAAACTCTGCTTAGAATCCTTGATATTTTAAAAGTTTCCTTGCTGCATATTAAAGATGAACACTGGTTTTTAATGACTTCTAAGTCTTTTTAACTGATCTACAGTTTGGCATTACTTGCTGGGCTTCATTCCGACATTTTAAGCTGCTGACTATCACTCAGTTAGCGGGAGATCATACCCACTCACCAAAGTTACACAGTGCAAGAACTGGCTGGTTTGGGGCACAGACTGAAAGACAGAGGCACCATGCCCCCACTACAAGTTTTTGTATCATCAAAATGATTCTGAGGCTGTTATTTAAAGTAAAATAGTTACACATTGTTACTTTAAATGACAAAATATATTGTTTGTCAGTGCCTCCCAAAGTGATTATAAGCTAATTTAGTACAAGTTTTTGTAATTAATATTCAGTCAATCAATTAGTAAATCACTTTTTGTTTGTTCATTGCCTGTCACTGATAGGTATTACTGTAGGCAAAGAACCATAAACTCGGGCAATCTGTACCTGGTGTTCATTTTAAAGCACCTCTTAAATAGAGATGATGTAACAAGAAACAATCAGACAGCACAAAGTCAAGGCTACTGAAAATTAAATATTCAAAAGCTCATGGTCCTAAAAACCCTCCCGAAGTCAGATGAAACCTTATATTTTGAGTGTCTTGACATTAATACGCCCATACACCCACTGTGATTGAAGCAACAACTCACTGCTTCTCCATTGGTTGTCAAAAGTCATTCATGCAAAAGCAGGAAATAAGTGACTGAGGGAGAAGTACTGCAAATGAGATAAGTTGAAGGGAAGTGAGTATGAGCAAAAAAAAAAAAAAAAAGAAAAGAAAAAAGAAAAAAAAGTACATTAAAACACTTCATCACAAAATAACTCCAGGAATACATTAAACATGAGATATTGATGATATATAACAATGTCAGACAATCTGAGGTGGATTTTAATTCCAATTTTAATAACTTAATTTTAATAACTAGCACAAGTCCCCACAATTTTATCTACTGTGTTGATCTATCTCTGTTAAGTATTTATGAGAGGAAGGTGATAATAAGGTAGCTAAATTCAAGGCTGCAGGTATGCAAAGACAGATCCTAATAAAGTGGTAAGTAGTATTTTGAATCATTATTGTGTCTTAAGAAAAATGTGCTGCGTAATAAGTGGAAATCTGCAGCAAATGTCTAAACTCATTTTCTCCCTCTTATTTAGACTTGACTAGAAGTCAGGACAGTGTATCTGGATGAGCTGTATTTGCATAATACTAATTTACAGGCTGTGAATGTAAATCCATGTGATATTTAAGTGGGTAGTATGTAAGATGAGCCCACTTAGTGTGACAACAGAAGGCATCTCTGACATCCCTGATAAGCGTGATGAATGTAAAGTCAGGGTTTTTGTGTTTCTATGGAGTATAGCAGTTTGACAGTGTTCCCTCTCCTGCAATATATTTAAAGATTATCTTTTTCCTACAATGTCAATTTAAAGTCAACTGACAGGAGAGCCCCAACAAGGCACTCAGCTAATCAAAAGTTTGCATTGTGCAAAAGTTATTTTTCCCTCTCCTTTGTCTGAAACCCATCAGGAGATTTGGCACAGTCAAACACCTCTGCATATTTGCAGTCACCATTGGTTTGTTGAGCATTAAAAATGTTAATTGGAATTTTTAAAAAGGAAAGAAAATATCGCATTACCATCCCACCTCCTCCAGTCACAGGCTGTCAAAATGCAATATTCCAAATTAGATTGTATTTGGATAATCTTTTGAACTGTAATAGGTTTCCAGCCAGCAGGCATATTACTATTGGCACATCATTATTAAACAAAAGTGACACCGAACCATCACTTTGCAGGCGGCGCCAGATAAACGTTCGACACCGTGCAAATAATATTAGTTCTGCTTCCAGAGTCACTGGCTTATCTCTGGGATGCTATATTGGGTTCATATCCCTGTCGGCTGGCGAGGGCCTTCTGACGGAAGTGTCTAAATTTATGAGTAGCCCATATGTGTGAGGTGCATGTATGAATAGGCTGCTGTGTGTGTGTACTACGTAATGTGTGTGTCGCACATTAACACTTTTATATGTAAATGCTGTGTTTGTGTGTGTGGGTGGGTGGATAGATGAGTGTGTGCCTGCTTGTGGGTGTGTGTGCAAAACTGGATGCATTCATATGTAAATAGGCAGTGTATGTGTGCCTGTATATGCAGACGCGACCCATATCATGGCATAATGAGATCCGCCACTGTTGGTTACCCTCAGACAGTGGTAATTATGGCTGCGGTGAAAAGGACTGATGCTGAAGGCAGGATGGACGCTCACACACTAACATATTCAACCACACACAGGCCTCAGTCCCACTGACAGGCGGCTGCAGGCAAAATGACGACCTGTCCATTTGGCACCAGAATGGGAATATGAATCTGTTAACTGGATATGATAAATTAGACCTGCATCTGCTTTCTAATCAGCTTTACAAAACCTGCATACATGTTATAATATTCAACAGCACACAGATACGGGACACTGACAGTGATGTCATGTCATAAAAAAAATGAATAAAGAAGCCTGATATAAGACAGCATGATGCAAAGAGCTGCCAATAAAAACAAGAAATATGAAAAAAGAAAGGCTTTTTGTTTCTTCAGTCACCCATATCATGTACCTCACTCTGTTTGATTCTGCTTCCAGGAATGGCAAACTGAACATTACACCTCCTAACAGCTAGTAGAGTGGTCTATAGGTTGTGTTAAATGGACCAAAAAGCTTGTCCTTTATTGAAATGGGGGAAACCCTGGTTTGCAAAACAATGCGTGATGTATTTTCCAAACTCTCAAATGAATTCCACATCATAGTTTCTGTGGACGAATGGAGACATAAAATATACAGTAGTCTATTATTAAAAAGTTAGCAATTTTAACTTAAAGGATAGGGTTGGTAATATTTTATGTTGTATTAATTTTTAACAAATGAATGAAAATGAAAATGAAAATGAAAATGAGAATCGCCTGTGTTATTTTAATAAGGAGAAAAGCATTACATCAATAATCTTCCAGCATTAGTATATTATTTTTGGTGGCAGCAGAGACAGGAGTCAGCTCCTAATTAATTGACACCATGTCAAAGAAGAACATGGAATATCATCAAAAATGGTAACTTGTCTGTGTTAGGATGTTCAACTGCACGCTGGTCGGCTCTGAGTCTTGTTACCATTTCAGTATAAAGTAATTAGGTTTAAATGGTTGAGAAAATTATTAAGACTAAAAAAAGAATGAAAAAATAAGACAATAAAAGAGAATATACCCTTGTGAACTGAATACTTATGTCTTGAGTAGGAACTAATGAAGTTAGGGCAGGGTTCCACTGACAGGCTGGGGAAGGGAGACAGAGTAACGCTCTGTTGGTTTTGGTCTTTTTATTGAATGTGTTGACAATAACATAATAGCATTAGCTGTTTACTGAAAAATGAGACAATCCAGGTGAAGAAAATCTGAAACACCAGGGCCTGGTTTTCAGCACAGTCAGCAGGAATGTAATGGATTTGTGATTTGCAGCAAATGGGCTAAAACAATAAGAATCACAGGAATGATCCGTTAATAACCTTTACCGAAGTGTTTGCATAAAGGCCTATAGTGCCCCATCTCCATTTATAACATTTGTCATCACTGTAATTGTCCTTGTCCCCTTTACCTGGTAGACTCTCCTGTACGTCCTGTTTGCACACTGACAATCACATCAGCCAAGTTCTGATTTATTTTCTTGGTACTCGCCTTGAACCCTTCACCTGCTATCTCACTCTGTTTACATCTCTCCATCTCTGAGTGTAAGTGTGGCCTCCCTTCTTGTCTTGGTGGCTAATGGACTCCATTCAGCATAGTGCTGTTTTTTATGGTGAGGGTCCCTTGATCAAGTGTGTGTTTCCATTCCACATACATGCAACATAGAGGAAAACATAAAGGATGAATTATACTTGTATGGCAGGATTCTTTGAGTTCAACCCATCGAGCATCAATATGCAGCACACAGAGAGCAGGCACATGCATGTATCCATTTTCAACAGCTTTTTACTTGGATACCTTTTTAAATGTCTGTGAGTTGAAAGGGTCTACAGCTGCTCGTCAACACTGGCCACCTTTTAAAATTCCAAACCCACTCATGTCAGCATGTCAGTGCTTGTGCTGCTAGCTTACAGTGTTCTGTATCAAAATCATATCTAAACGTAGCTGTAAAGCAAATGGGAATGAACAAAAGCAACATAAAGTCCTCTTAAAAGCAGCACTGCCTGTGGTGTTTGCTTCTTGGCGTGATTTTGCTGCAGCAGAGTGCCCATTTCTTTTTCTGAGAAATTATTTTCTAGCGTCTTGCTTCTGACATTTGATGTATCTGGGAAAAAAAGAAACATGTTTGGATAAAACATAGAGGAGAGATGTTCAAAAGTGGGCAGGCAAAAACACGGAAAGTGACTCTGAAGAATTTGAAACATGTATCCCTCCTTCAACACCTACATCACTTTGTTTTCGGAGGAGGCAGTTGCACAAAACCCTCGTGAGGGAAAAGAGGAGTACAGTCTGTGGTGTGAGGCCAGTAGCCCAAATAAGAATACAGTAAGAGTGTAAAACCTCCACAGGCAGCCCACAGACGTCGTGCTGCTCTTTACACCCAACCAGAACAAGGTGGGTTGAACCAACGGCCAATCACATAAAAGCCATAATGTTGACTGCTTTTATCAAATATACAGTATACCATTGACAAAGGAGGAGATGGAGGTAAATATAAACAGGTGAAGAGGAGTGGCACTCCTTCTTCTTGAGTAGAGTTTTCCCAGTGAATCATGGAAAACATAAACACATATAAAAACTCTTCAAGTTATGACATATGTCTCTCTACTAATGACTGACTGGCTGCAAACTGTAAGTGCTGTCACAGTAAAAACAGAATTTCACTGGTGATGATTTGATGTACTATTTTTGTCAATGAACTCAGTGGGCTGATGAGCATGATGAAACCGCAACATGAGGCTGAGTGGCAGGAGAAGCTGACATGTTTGCTCAGATGTGTCATCAATCACTCCCCCAAAAATACATTTCACACTAGAAGTGAATAGTTAAGCATAATCAGGTCACAGCAAAAATCTCACTCAAAGGCAGTATAATTAAATAATGTTAGCTGCACAGGAATTCAACAGTGAAATTAAAGCCAATACACAGGTACATTTAAAAGATTGTTTAAAGGTGGAAAAGACTAATTACTGACAGCAAAGGAGAGATTATCCTTATTCTAGTTGGAGTTAAAGACAATAAAGATCATTTTAAAGGGGCTCACAGATGCAGGAGTCAGTAATTCCTGACCTTTTTTGTCTGATGTACTCAAACTCAACTGCCATTTTGAAGCTGTTATCTTAAGGTAAACAGCTGCATAATATTGCTTTAAAATGTGGAAATATTTTTTATGAAATGCTACTTAAATTAATTAAGCTACACAATCACAATCCACAATCTGCCCATGTACAACTGGGAACTGCACGAGTAACCCTGGTTGGAACTAATTCCAGCAGATGTTTCCGACTACAGATCCCATCTGATACAACTTTTCCTGTTATACCACTTTGTCCTGTAATATACACATATGATACTTTGATGTAAAATATTGAAACTGGCAGTGCAGATATCCACAGCCTGGCCAGAGAAAAGCAAACAGGCTAATTTCCAGGCATAGGCTATCAAGAGGCTCAGAGGCCTGTACAACAAAAATAAATCACTGTTAGCCGAGCTGGATCTTTGACCCTGCAAAGTACAGTTACCACAAGGGATCTCCAGTGGATATGCTGTTCTGCTTCCCCAGCTACAGTCGCTGGGATTAGATCCAGGTTTGTGTTTACTGTAGGGGGGGATTTTGTTTGGTCAGGATGACGACTGGAGATGGATCCCCAAATACTATGAACATATTCCAGCCCTCCTGTGTGGTGGGCTGCTGCTGCTGTCTTTTATGGCAGATTCCTTTGAGGTAGGAGTATCTGAGAGAGTGCAGAGAAGCACTGCTCAATGAGCAATTTATATGTTCTCAACAAAGCTTCTTCTTTCGACCCCGAAGGCAGGTCTTAATTGTTAGACGTGATATCTCCACTCCCCCTCTCCCTCTCCTCTTTCTTTGACTGTTTTCTTCTCCCTCCTCCCACCCACCCTCCCTCCAGCTATTAGGAATTGGATTTGGAGCAGAACGATCCATTTAGTCTCTCTCCTCCATCTCTATCCCTCTTTCCCTGCTTCCACACCTCCTCTGTAGGTTTCTCTCATCAAAGCCCAGGCTTAATCTGTCTATTTTTACCTGAAGGAATGAAAGGAAGGGATGAGGTAATGCTTTCCCTGTCCATCAGGTGGGCAGTGGTGCATGGGCTCTCTGGTGTGTGTAGCTTAGGGAGATAGCACCACCATGTGGACTCAGAGGAGATGAACCATCATGAAAGCAATAGGTACCGCCTTGAGAAATGTGATGAGGAAGACAAGAAAGAGAGGAATTTGAGTATAGAAAATATGCACAGAATGTACAGCTTAATAAGTAAATAAATTTCATCTATAAGGACTTTATACCACTGACTTGATTTATATATATACATGCATAGTAAGTGCTGTAAGTCACTTTGAGGGAGTCAAAGAAGTCAAACCCCCTTGAGATGAATTTCTGAGAGCAGAGCTCCATCTAGTGGAACAAAAACAGTAGTTGACAATAAAACAATTCTGAAAGCACTTTATTTGGAAAATAAAAGCATAGAGCTTTCATTTCAGCATTTAAGACTCTTATTGAGAAATAAGCATTACAGAAACATTGCAGTGATAAGATAGAAAATGTGTCACTCCAGCATAAACCATCTGAGATCAATATTTCAACCAGTGGAGAAATGCACAGAGGCGTAGGAAAGGTGAAAATGGGTGTTATTTGTTTGTCAGATTTTAAAGCTGAGAGCTGCTGATCCAGGAATGCTCAGCAGTTGTCCTTTTCTAGACCGCTTTAAAATGATTTTACTAGGAGGAGGGAAAAAAAATATTTTTGGAAAACAGTACTGATATTACATTTTAGCAAAACCACTATTACATCATTTCTCAAACTACCAGTAAAAAAACGCAGTTGGATAAAAACACCAATCAAAATATACAGTCACCTCTAGGAGGCAGAGACTGCCCTGAAGTGTCAGTCCTGTGCCTGTATTTATCAAGCCCTTCAGGGTGTAAGAAATAAGTCTTAATTGGCCAAAAATTCTGATGCATCTTTGGTTCTACTATTAGGACTCAGAGTAAAAGCATTTTATCAACTGCATTAACTTGGGAAATGACTCCTATCTCAGCCAATCATCAGGAGAGCTCCAGAGCTCCAGAGCTGTGCTAAACTGTTAGAAGCTGCCATTTGATGGCAACCTGACTCCTGCTCTTAAATCCTCACTGCAACAGGTAAATGCAGCTTTGGAACAGTTATAATTTGGGTCTGTCACAAACAATAATCAAAGTTAATGTAAATAGATTATTGGTAAATATGATGAGATTTAAGCCTTTTATTAATTTTTGCATATTTTGCATATATAACAATACATAATGTAATACACACAACTACATAGCTTAGTCACCTATATTATTTGCCCAATCACATAAAAATTGCTATTATTATCTAATGCTTAGTTGCAGCTGAGAATGTGGTAACTCAACAATGTCACACTCTCTTCCTATTATGTGGAAAGCTTCATAAATAACTCTCAGCACCTATTCTGAGATAGGAGTGGCTTTATCTCGAGGCTAACTTCCAGGGCGATTCCTAGGGGGAGTTCTGAGACACTTGATAAATATAGGCCACAACCCTCATCAGTCAAAACTTCAGTTTTCACAAGGTTTCGTGGGCTGTATTTCTGTGGCAGTAAGACAGCTGCTAGAAGTAAAGAATCATTTCTCTGCATACAGTGACTAATTTATGCTGCTTTTTGACTACAGTATTTAATGTTACATAAAGCCACACTGAATTGCAGCATTATGTACTTTATATCCTGATCCTTTTTAACCTGAAATTAAGTTTCCACGTTTCTGTGTCTGTGTGTAAATGATGAGCAGCAGAAAATGGAAATGTGTGCTTAATGATAGTGTCTATTTGCCTGAGATCAACAACAGTGCTAACCCTCAACACACAGTCAACAACAGGGCTAAAAAGTACCCCTCCTTTTATCAACTAATGTATTAAATACCTGTACTTCATACATAAGAAAATAAATTCAAAATAAATAATAAATTCACAGCGCATTAAAAAAAAGTTTTTTTATGTCATAATGGAAACTAAAAACAAAGGAAGTTCAGAAAAGAACTGAAATAAATGATGGAGCAAAGATTCTGGTTCCATCATCTGTGCTGCACTGATCCACCTTTACACTTCCTAACACCTTTGTTATACTTCTTCTTTCCCTACCTGCATATAAAGGCACAGAGGTTTTAGGCAAGCTGCAGCATTTGGAGATGCTGTTTCATTAGATAGAGAAGGTAAATAGTGGTTGGATATCTCAAGTCCATCATTCAGTCATCTTTGTTGTGGTTCTGGCCATTGCAGCTCTTGGGTCGGCTGATGCAGAATTTGCGTGGATGGTCCTTAAAATCAAGGTATTTCTGGACGAAGTGTGGATGCTGTTCTATAAAATGATGAAGTTCATCTGGGAAAAAAAAAGGGCAAAACATGGAAAAGTTATTACTGCAGTCAGTGAATGTATAGAGGTAACTAAAATGTTTTTTTAATCATGAAATTCAACGAGTGATGTAACATCAACGTCATTAATTTTTTAGTTTAGTCATTAATATGATTACCATAATGATTCTACACTGTTACAGAGAATTAACAGATTAACAGCTTTCATTCATCTATATAGTGCATTTTACATTATGTGCAGCTGGGCAATCTGCTGGATTTTTTTATGGTAAAAGGAGAAATCACTTCAAAGGACAATAGACAAAGAAAAGTTCTGACAGTTTGAAGAACAGACAGATGGTGGATGTAAAAGACCCTGGAAAATCAACAACAGACGGTACTTATGCTCTTCAGTAGAGCCAAGGAGAAATCAAATGTGATAGTGACAGCACAGAGGAAGCAGGAGCACAGACAGATGCTGTCAATCATCTGCACACTGGTCTCATCTCTACCACAGTACTGCAGTTTTGTACTGATGTTTCATAATTCTATATTACAGGACCCTGGGTCTTACCATATGTGATCTTCTCTTTGTCAGGTCTGTCAAGAGATAAAAACAGACCTGAGAGCTCCACATCTCTCACTCCTAGCATTATTTCCAAGATGGTGGTGAGGTCCTCCTCTAGGATGTCCCCGTTCTCCTCGCTCTCATACATCTGCAGGACAACATGTATTCTTAGAGCAATTATTTAAAACCTACAGAAAACCAGATTTCCTGTAACTGCAGACTACGCACCTTGAAGGCCAGTTTGAGGGTCTCCATCGACTTTGAAGGTCGATGAACAGTAGACAGGGCGATAACAAAGTGTCTGATGTCTATCTGTCCATCTCCATGCTGGGAACAAAACGATCATGGTGATCAGAAGTAGCAAAGGAACAAATCTGATCACATAACTGGAAATTTGGAATCATCTGTAGGATGAAATTATGTAAGCTCAATTGGACAAAGAACTTCTTGCCTTTTAAAAAATATCATACAAAAAAATCATCACCACTGAACTGAGACTCACTTTCAAGAATTTGCTTTGCTACTGATGATCTGACTTTAGATCTGCTAAATTAGACCTTTTGGTGCTTTGAATCAGGGACACTGTATCCTTGTAATACACCAAAACTCTTTTGAGAGGGAGGAAGAGAAAGATATAATCTAAAAACGCTGCTTTGTCTAAGTGATCACGCAAAGATACCTGAAAACAGAAGGCAGGGAGGCCAATACAACAACTCAGAATTTAACAAGTACATTTTCAGTGAGAACATGTTAAGGTATCAGGAAACTCTCAAGGATGCAAGAGTATCAGATCTCACTGGAATTTCTAAAAACTGCAATCCCTCTACCAAAACTATTTTTGGAGGTCAGTGATATCATCAGCCCAAATACTTGAGCTAGTATGAATATGTGCTTCCTGCTGCATTCCTCTCATATTATAATCCTGCCACTGTGACCCTCTCCTGAAAGATAAGACAAAAAGAAAAGATTGATACTGCCTCGGTGCTGCTTTGAAAACTGCTCTGTTGAAATTTCTGTGAATTTAAGCTCAACAGTGGCAGATTGTTAACCGTTATATTTTGCTGAAATATCTAGAAAATTAAGATGGCATCTACAAAGCAGACATTTTAACTTGTATGAGGAAGAGAACAGACTTGAGTCTTTGAAATGAAAACTAATAAAGCTTAGAGAAAAAAAAAACTCTTTACCTGGTCAAAGAGGCTGTGCACCTCTGTGAGTGTGTCTGTAACTGGCAAGTTGAGGAACTGGGCAAAGTCCTCTAAACCCAGCCTGTCTCCCTGCAGCTTCATGGCTCTCTTGGCCTGTTCCTCGAGTATCTTGCCCCTGGTTCCTGCTCTCAGTCTGTTATGACAAAGTGGAGCAGAAAAAAAATATAAAGAAATCACACAATGCAATGATGTACTGTATTAGTCACATGGTTGACCACATGTGGTATACATGGAAACAAGTTTTGTCCCTTTCACTGTGGTTAGTCTGCAAAAACCTCACATGCCAAACCTCAACATTTAAAAGATCAAAGCACATAAATGTCTAAAGCCTCAGTAATATATTCATGTTCTCATCTATTCAGGAGTCCTCACGCCAAAACTAACACTGGCCATGGTCATAGAATCATATGACTCACTATAAAGATTCCCATACTCAGAATTTAACCACAGCTGTGTTATTCATGGTTGTGCATTCTACATATCTAATCCTAACACTGATTATTTTAATGAGATAAATGCACTCATAATGGAGCTAATTAGCAAAGAGGGGAAATAAATATTCCTCTTGGGGGTATTTGTGTGCTCAAATGAGAAAAACACATGCTGTCTGGTGATTTTACAAATTAGCAGGTTTTTCATCAAAAAACCTGTAGGATTACTGTAATGGCAAATTTCTTTATCTGTAACCATTTGTGACGTCTAGACCATTTGCTTGTTTACATTCTCATTGGGATGTGGATTCTGTGGGATGCCCCAGGTGTGAAAGATCACCCCAGGGGTGGGGTGCCACTTCCAGTGGCAGACAAAGGGGTGCCAAGGAACAACAAGATCAAGGATCCTTTGTTCCCCTTGAGGGGCGTTACTCAGGTATAAAGGTCTAGATGTCCCTATGTTCAGGGTCTTTTGCCATCTCCTGACCGCTCGGGTGGTGACTGACCTTTTTCTTGCAAGGAAAATAAAACTTTGTTGGCCGGCAGAAGTCTCTATTTCATTCTTCACCATGCAGCTGAAAATTTCCACAACATTACCTCTTTACGTCACTCATATTCTTCTTCTCTAATTAAGCAAATAATCGCATTACATCATTTTTTTAAATTTACTCCAGAGATGTAAAACCTGACTGCAGACAACTAATACCTGTGGCAATTTCCTTGAACAAATATTCTTGGCAGAACATTTGTGCTATGAAACACCACACCTTCCGTCATTGAATTTGAACCGATTGACTGATATTAAGTCTTGAAATAAGAACACCTCCCTGTGTGTGTTTCTTCCTTCCCACCACTGGTTGTCAGTGTTTTCACATCTTCACTTCCCCAAAGTCTTGAATGACACACATCCCTTCACCCAGTCCAACCAGTCAAACCAGTCTCCCTCCACTCACCCTAAGCGGCACACCAGCTGGTTAAACTCCAGCAGGCTGCAGTAGTCATAAATGCACAGTGGGCCCTGTGAGAGGCTGATCTCACGGTCGTCAAAGGACAGGTCTGTGAGTGGCACTTCTAGCGCCCTATCAGGAGAGGAGAGAGCGGTTTATGAGGACATAAATTTATGTATGTCAGATGCTGTCAGACACACGAATGCACACTTACTTGGCCATGAGCTTTCTGACGTTATTGGCAAACAACGCAGGGTTTTCCTTCTCCTCATTTGATGGAGTGTAAATAGGCAAATACTACGAAGGAAGAATATCAATTTAATCATGTTGTCCTATTGTGAAACTATGTACTCATCTGCTGTATAATTAAATAATTAATATAGAATAAAGTTCTACTGACTTCAGGCTAACTGAGCCACTCACCTCGATCTCCATAGGATTATGAGGTTGGCAAAGAGTGAGCCACAGGATCTTGAACCTGGAAGATACATCAGTTGGTTTTGTCTATACGTGATGAGAAAGCATCAGGAAGAGAAAAATAATATGATGGATGGAGTCAAGACTGAACAGATGGTACTGGAGATAATGGAGGTTCCCCTACAGCATCTTACCATACTCCTTTTTAACGGGAAACAGGTCACTAGTGTTGTAACTACATACTTAGCAGGAGGCAGTAGAAGCTGTGTGTGTGTGTGTGTGTGCGTGAGTGTTGTGTATAGTGTGGAGGAAAAACAGAAACACTCACGCTCCGGGACCTTGCCATGTCCATGTAACAGTATCCTGTGGAGAGGAAGGAGGAAGAGGAAATAGCTCAGAACAAACACTTCATAATGTCAGTCTCATACAGGTCTTGTAACTATCTCAAGTTTTTCTCTGTTGTTTTTCTTCACGTGTACTGAAGGTGGCCAATGATCCAGTCACTTTATACATAGTACCAATTAGTGATAAGAAAAGCTGATACTATTATAGCCTGGTCTCAGACGTCTCTGCAAACTCATTCAGGTGTAGTGTAATGAACCACACCAATGGCTGTCTGAAAGGTAGGAAATATATCTATTAACTTGTGGTAAACTTTAAATGGTTGGCAAGAATTTGAAATATATGTCACTGATTTTAAAAGAGCATAAATATGCAAAAATGCCACTATGATCAGTGAAGTAGAGGATGATTTGCTGTGAGTTTTTTTGATTTGCCACTGTGGGTGCTTGACAAAGGAAAACCAAACTGTCGTCAATCAGTTTACGTGTCTTGTGCAATGAGGCAAAGCAATCAGAACATTAGACTACATGTGTGAACACATTTCATTTGCAGAAAAACAGCCCTTGTATGAATCTGAGACTGTTCAGATAACAGCACATTTACAACAGGCCCATGCAAGACATCTGAACACTTTCAACTGATGCTATCTGCCTCTCTTCATACTTCCTGGTGTTGCACAGTCCTATATTCAAAAAGTGAAGATAGCTTAACATGTTTTGATTTGCCTCAGAGACAATCAGTATTTTGTGTAATTTATTTACACATTCTGTGGCTGGTTGTTGTAGTTGCAGGTAGACACGTCAGGAAATAGATGGAATGGAATCATGTCTGGTGGTGAAGAAATAAAGAAAAAACTTTTTTTCGCCTCACTTTACTGACTTGTAGTGCCACGTTGTCACTAAAGTCATCACAGTGACTAAACTCAGCACAAGGGGAAACAGTGACAAAAAGCTTTCTAGGGAAACAAAGAAAAACTAGGTAACAGGAACTGCATAATGCATGAGAAAGCAAGGAGAGGTGCTGAGAAAGAGACATGACACCTGTGTGTGTGTGTGTGTGTGTGTGTGTGTGTGTGCATGCATGCATGTGTGTGTGTGTGTGTGTGTGAGAAAGAGAGACAGAGAAAGAGGGGAATGAAATATCATCCTACAAGAACATGAAGTCATTCAACACAACAGAAACACACACTAACGTGAGGGAAAGAAACCATTACATCACAGGTGTGTTTCAGTTTGCAAAGGTGTGTGTGCACAGTGTATGTTCAGGTGGAGTTTGTCTAAACATCAACTACATCCATGGTTACAGGTGTCAAAAGGATGTAAAGACAGTGGAACAGGAAGGGGAGGACAGGATGCAGGACATTTACCAGTTTGTTTGGGTAGCGAAGAACCACTGGTTGCACTGGGAGTCCTGGGATGAAAGCACCTGATAGAGACAAGAGAGGGGGGAGGTGGTAAGGGGACCATAGTAAAGAAAAGAAAATGTAAACTGTATCAACAAGAAAAACGTAAATGAATTGGGGAAATTACAAGCATTTGTAACTAAGTACAAGATCATTTTTGCAACAGACGTTTTAACAATTTCAACTGAGCTGAATATCACAGAGACAAAACAATGCATTTTGCTGAGTCGTGTCTACTAATTGAAATGAGCGACAAGCTCACAACCTCAGGATAACCTCCAGCCCCCGCAGACAGCATCTCTATTCAAACTCTATAATGTCCTGCTGATGACAGACAAGCCGACAGACACTACATACACTATTTATTACTGGACAAAGCCCTGTTCACCACCTGGAGAATGCAAGTCCAATATTCACTCTTATTCTAGCTTTGTTTTGGTCTCAACCAACTCATGAGGAAAATATGTGGCTCTTTAGCTGCTAAGTGCTCCACCATGTTCACTAGCTAGTCGCTAGCTTTGTCTGTCTGCCTTTTGGTGCTGAGCAGAGAGTGTACTATGGGTTTATTAAAGGTCATTCATTGAAAGCAGCTGCCTGTGACTGCTGATGAGAGCAGTGAACAAAAAAAAACAAAGTTGCAGACTGTAAAACCAAAACAATGAGCTGAAAGATGCTAAAATCTTTTGTAGAGCTAAGGGGGCTAAAGTCATACAAAGATGTGTTGTATATGATTGTAGTTTTTAGTTTTTAACAGAATGCCAGAAAGCTGCTGAAAAATATATCATGTAAAACACCTAGTTTAAATATGTGTAAATATGTATAGGATTAACAGGTCTTTAAGGCAGGGTGAGGCTGCTTTAACATGACACCTATGAAGGTAGTGAAATAAAAAGCACACTCCAGAGAACACCCTCGTGTTGAATCAAATCAAAATATAATGATGGAAAATAGAATATACATCTAAATCTGAGCAGCTGTAATCAATAAGGAACCGGAGACTAAAATGGTACTGGCCCCACATATTGGGCTAGCAGCACATGAGACGATGAAAGGACATGAAGGAGCATTAGAATGATCACCCTCTGAATAATAATGTGACTATAGTGAGAGGACAGACAGGGAGAGAGAGGTGAAGATGAAAGTGACCGCTCTATTAAAAAGCCTTTTGAAACGAGAAAAAGACTAGAGGTATCTGTACAGCACGTCATGCACAGGTGGCACCATGCACATTATAACGCACAGACACACACACACACACACATTATGTTGTGCTGGGAGCCAGTGAAAAGACATAACGAGAGGAGACACATCCAGAGAGCACTGGCACCACACAACAGACAGATCAAGCTGGACAAACACACACACGCACAACCAGCAGTGTGACCAGCAGGGCTTACTGGGAATGACAGAATTACAAACTGGAAGAAAGGGGATTAGACAGGGCAGGCAGGGAACAATGCCTGACAACATACACATACACACACACACACACACACACACACACACACACACACACACACGTACAGAGAGAGAGAGAGAGAGAGAGAGAGAGAGAAAGGGGAGGTGGGCAGAAAAACAAGCCCAAACTGATGCAGCAGTTAGGTGTCCTGTTGAGATGTCCTTCAGCAAGACACCGAACCTCTAAACCTGTTGGGCCAAGTATAAAATTAATTTGCCCAGAAATCTAAACCTGGAGTTGGCAGCTATTCAGCCTACTCCATGCATTAATAATCATTTACAAGTCCGGGCACACTAAATGAAATGAATGCTGAACAAAGTGATCACACACGGTCTCTCTATGAAGATACAGACACACCCCTGACTGGAAATTACCCAGAACCACAGCCACAACCAAATATTGCTCTGAGCTGTGGTTGGCACAGTGTAACTGCTGCTCTGGAGGATAAAACCTTCATTTGGACCTAAGGTAGCAGACAAATTTTGAGATCTACCAACAACTGTAGCCACTAGTCAAATGATGCTGGTTTCATGACTTTAGCATACATAAAAAAATAAGACTTTATGCTTCAAAATTGTGGTACTGATGGGCTGCCTTACATTGAGCATGTGCTTTGTCATCTGTGAAGACATGTGACACAACTTATTTGGAGTTACAGTAGGTGTAGGCTGAACACGATTAACACCATGTCTTCACAGGAGGTATATCATGAGCAGCAGCAACAGCTTCAGTGCTCCGTCTATGTCTATAGTGAGTGTAGGTCACCCACATTTTCACAGCACTCAGAGCCCAGTACACACCGGGGACATCTGGGTTGATTGAAAGACAAGCAAATCTGCACCATCAGATGCATGTGAGACAGATGACTGAAATATGTGGATATGTGGATATGTGGATGTATGTATAAATGTATGGGTGGATGGATGGATGTTTCTGTCTGAAACAAAGTGGTGGATTTGCATGTTCTCCCTGCGCCTGCATGGGTTATTTCCAGGTACTCTGGCTTCCTCCCACAGTCCAAAGACATGCACGTTAGGTTAACTGTTGACTCTAAATTGCCCCCAAGTGTGAATGGTTGTTTGTCTACATGTGTTGGCCCTGCGATGGACTGGCGATCTGTCCAGGGTGTACCCCACCTCTTGCCCAATGTCAGCTGGGATAAGAACAGAAAGGAAACCTCTGGAAAAAGAAAAAATGGCACCACAAAAGATAATGTGGCTGCCCTTAAAGCCCCACTAAAACAATGCAATTGGTTTCCTGTTCATAGGGAGGGTATAATTATGGAAATTCAAAGATATAGCCCGGCTATAATTGATATTTTTGTGATAACAATGTATAGGGCTGTTTGTAGTGATTTACCTACAAGGCAATATCATCCAAGTCTGCAGCTCCCCTTGGCTTTACAAAGTTTTCTAGCAAGTTTCAACTCATTCTTTGCCATCCACCCCACAACTCCAGGTGAAAGCTTATGTTTCTCCCAAGCTGCTGGATTTATAAATAAGCAACTGTTTGCTAACAAGTTCACCGCTGTGTTCACAGCTTACTTCCACTGTCCCCAAGTAGCCAAAGGTTTCAGTTGTAAAGTGTCACTTCAATTGGCTTTTGGACTGAAGTGATCATAAAAGCAAAACAATATAAAAAAAGACACACACACATCTGAGTATCTAAAATGATGGGTGCTGGATCAAAAAATCTTCTAGCAACAGTTGAAAATAGATAGATCCCCACACCAAATAGTACACTGCCACAGGGCTGAGCAAACATACACACACCCCATTTTCCACCTGCTTTCAAGATCAGCCCTAAAGCAGTAAGGGGTTTGAGCACATACCAGCCTTGAATAAGATGAGACTCGACCTGTTGGTGCACGTCCCCTCTGGAAATATCATGATCTGGAACAAACACATACATGGTCAGGTGCTGTTTTAAATTGGCCTTGATCTGTGAAAAACTGTGTGTGACTAATTGCATTTATGCTATCACTTTTCAATCATCATTTGGTGTGAGCTGAATATAGGTCATAATGTGCATATTCACATATAGTACCTGAGGCCACTTCCCTTCAGATTGTGCTCTCCGCTTGATTTCCTCTACAGTTTTTCTTCTGGAGTCCTGGTCTGACCGAAACACAAACACTGGCCGGATGTAGCTGATCAGAGCTGGGAGGATGATGATGATGGAGAGGTAGAATTTGGATGTATGCCAAAACAAGAGGAAAAACAAAGATGAGGAAAGTTGAGTTAACTTCAGAACTTTTCAACTAGCAGAAATGCTAATTAGGTTTAACAATTACAGTCTTCTGCACAGAATGTTGCACTGTGTGCTAGAAGTCTGCATTAAATGGAAAATATTCTATATATTATTACGATACATAACTGCAAGGTTAATTCTAATTCTTTCAGTAAATCTATGGCTTGTAGTCAGTGGAAATGTGTGTAACTCACTGCCCCAGACGGGGATGCTCCTGCTCTCAAGCTTTGTGACTATGGAGCACATGGTCATGGTGACTGGGATGGCATCAAAGTAGGAGGAGTGAGGTGCCACAGTGAGGATGGGAACCTCAGAGGGCGCCGCCCGTTCCCCTTTCACCTTGATCCAGTGGAAACCTCCACAAAACCACATGGCTCGCATGATCACTCGTAAACACAGGTCTACAAATCTGGAACACATAAGACAGTTGAAGCAGAAAATCTTAGCAGAAATATACATCTTTTTCAGAGCTGACACTAATAAACAGCAGATAATCTCTGGCTGACAGAGGGGTTTGTTTGTTTAGCTCTGTTTGTCATAATGGTATTTATGAGAAACACATTTCTGTGTAATCCCACAGATCTTAGCACCACATAGATATATGCGCACACGTGCACACCTCCTCCACCATGACTGCGGCTCAATGGCAAACTCAGAACGTCCGAGGGAGGCTGTGAAGGCAAAGGGCCACGCCAGCAGCATGAAGAAGGACACCAGCAGCAGCCTCACGGGAAACACTGTGACTGACATCAGTCCTATCTGGAGAGAGAGAGAGACAGAGACAGAGAGAGTGAGAGAGAGTGTATGTGAGAAAGATAAAAAGAAGGTTTGAACAGTCATGTTGTTATGATTCCACTGCATTCCCACAACTTGTTATTTACAGAACAACAGTTAAACATTCCTGTGATTTTTTTTTAGCCAAGTGTCAAACAGTAATTACTTCGAGTCTTAAACATACTGTACATTCCTATACAGCAAACAGATGCCTGCACAACCTACAGGGTCAGGGGGAGGAGACGCACATTCCAACTGTGCCTACAGGAAGGAACAAACAACTGTCTATCAAGTCATCAATCATGCTCTACTACATTAGATTGTGTTTGAAAAAAATCTCATATTGATGAAATATTATTAATAATGGAAGACAAAAATCTATGACTAATAAAAGCCACCTTTTAGATGATGTTATATAACATCTTTTAGAATATTAAAAAAAGGTTTTTGTATTACTCAGTTGCTCTTATTTCTAATGTTCACTGTTACAATTATGAATAATTATTATGGTAATGACTGTATTGTTTTTGTCCCCTATTTGTCACCAACAAATGATTATGACTTGTCAGGACCCTCTGTACACAAGATGATGCAATTAAAGGGGAAGTACATTTGTTGAAAAATGCTGACCGTTTGGGATCATAAAGGACAAGGTCTTTTGCTTTTGCATAACACCAGTAAGAAGTGAGATTTTACTGTATGAACAGTAAGGGAGAATATAAGATAAAGCAACTCAGCAAACAGTGTATGAGGCCAAGTTCAACCTCTGGTCATGCAGTTTAAGTCTTGAAATAAAGTTTATTGAAGCCAGGGTGCCACAGAAAGGAGAGGAAATCAGCTGACTGGCCCGTCATGCCTTTTCTCTTACTGTGTAATGAGAGAGATGTGGTGTGTACTAACAGGTTCAAAATGTCACGGCCTACAGCGTAAATTCAGACTGTGTGACATTTTAAGCTCTTTTCCCCCCTCCTCCTTGTCCGACCTACGTTCGATCTCTTCATCCCGCGCTTTCATCGCCCTCCCTCATTCTACTCTCATTGCCTCCACGCCTGCTTTACAGTAATCTCCAATCCCAGAGGAATACCTCCCCTCAACAATCCATCCGTCCAGTCATTCATCCATCAATCTCTCACCCCCTATGTCTATCTGCTCAGCTGCACCTTCATTTATCATACCACTCTCCCTTCAGCTGTTTTTCTCCTACTTTGCATTGATGTGCTTTTTGTCATCACTCTGGGGAATCATATCTAACCTCCTCCCTTCCTGTCCCATCTCTCCTTTCTTCCTCCTGCATTTCTCTCTCTGGTGGAGCCCAGGTGCACACTGCAGGGCTGTATTAATAAATAAACAGTAATGGGGGTGATTTATGATGCTCTAACGCCTCTCC
>BRZM01000259.1:149773-159910 GCA_033238685.1 Lates japonicus | reverse complement strand
TGATTGACCTTCAGTGAGATTCAGTATGTATTTGAAGTTGAGTTTCCTGCTGCATTTGATCCACCCAACAATTTCTGCCGAGTGCCTTTTATTTTTGAGATGACAGCAACTGCCCCTTTAGACACTTTGTTGTGTTTCAAAACTACAGATGACTGATCCACATTGTACCCTGGGGCTGAGTGGTTTATCAGGTCCACACCAAAAATGTATGTGTTCATTTTCACATTTTGAACAGCTATGGACACTAACTTGAAGGTGAACTCAGTCTTTCCAATTTCTTTCAACTGGATAAAACTACAGACAATGCATTTCACTACAGTAGTTCACTAACTTGTGGGGCTTATGAAAGGGCATCTTAGAATAGAATAGAATAGAATAGAATAGATCTTTATTGTTATTTATCTTTGGAGCAACACAGACGGCTTCTACTATGTGTTTGTCTGTAACTATGTGTGTCTGTGAAATTACATTGAACAATAGCAAACTGGATCAATACAATATTAAATATTCAGATGAAATAATACAGTATATGTGCGCAGGTGTTTTGTTGTCACTTGTACCTCCATCAGTAAATATTAACCAAAACTATTTAAGCAGGGCGGCAGTCACAGATTCAGTATTTGTTGCCAAACACTGTTCAAACCAGACAGGTTTCTATGGCTTCACAGTTGGCATGTCACTGTCAGTCAGTGCTTGCTCTGTGTTCCAGTAATTATCCAATGACACAAATGTGGTTCTTTGACTTTTATGATGAATACTCATAGCTACTTTCTCACATGACCCCTGCGAAGAGACAACTTTTAACATAAGATCCTTGACTGGTTTTTTGTGAAGACAGTGCTAAACAATAATCTGTGAGAACCAGAGGATGAATGGGGCAATGTGTAACAAGTAACACTGGTCAGAAAAGCAAGCCCAAGTGACCAAGTGTATTTCATGGAAGGCTACGATCTGTGTTCATGTAGCAAAGACTTTGGCTCCCTCATGTGGACAAATCATGGAAATGAATCTGACATAAAACAGGCAAATGTCTGTGTGTCAAATATTAGACTCAAATTAACAATCATGATCCGATGGGTGAAAAAACAAAACAAAACAAAAAAACAGCTACTCTAATAACTTCAGGTAACTGAGGACCAAATTTGCACAATGTTTTTGTCTAGATCAGACAACTGCTGTCTAACATGTCGCTGCGTATGAAAAGTAATGTAGAATAATTATGGCTGTAATTTACAATGTTAGGCCTTTATTTATTTACTAAGATAAAGATATTATGTTATTTTGGAAACTTAATCTCACATTAGAGCTCCCCCTATAAATGTTCTGGTAGTTAAAGGAAATGATGGTTGACAGAATGTTAGAATTCAGTTTCTTCATGGTGATAAAATTATGTATTTTTTGCCATCACTGTTAAGAAGGAAACAAAATAGGAGACAAAAAAGCAACTTATGTTCTTCAGCCAAACAATTTATTATTAAAGTACAGTTCTTGTAAATACAACACTCATTTAACATTTTAGCCCTGCCTCTGCTTGTGTCTTGGATTTGTCTTGCAGAACACAAACAAACGGCCCCTTCGCCAAACAAAGAAACAGTCATTGCAGCGCCTCTTCAGGGCAGACTTGGTTTTCATCCCTGCAGATGGCTGGACGCAGGAAAGATGCTGACACTGTCCCAACAGAGATGGTCCACACTGAGCTGAAGAGCCAGACAAGGGCGGCTGGATGGGGCTGACTCTGGCTGATGACAGGAGCAGTGTGCGGGGAGCTGTGGTGAGGGAGTAGAGACATCTGTAGGCATTCGCTGCCGATGAGGAGAAGGTCAGCTTTAAACGGCTCATCTGAGCCACTTGGCGAGTCAGGGAGGTCGCCAGGTGCTTCAACAGTAGGGGTGCCATGATATCAAAAGCTGCAGAGAGGGATAGAGAAATAATTCATATGCAATTACAGCAGCAAAATGTTGATATGCTAATCTTGTGACATAATATTTTTAGTCTGGGGTTTGGTTAATGTCGTATAGCGATGTAGAGCTGAAATGATTAGTCAATCATTAATAATTTATCAAGCAAAAACTGTGACAAGATGCTGCAATCTCTCAAAATCCAGCTTCTCGAATGGGAGAATTTGCCGATTTTCTGAATTGTGACTAGCACATTTTCATTACTTTTTAGAGTTGCAGCCCTACTGTATTAGATATTGCATTTTAACTGGCCTTAACTACTTGCCCACGTTAAATTTATCTTTTTGTTTCTCAGCGGGCATTATATAATTCACCCGAGATTCGTCGTGAGAGCTATTGAAAAATTGTGTACCATTTTTAACATCAATATCTTAGATGTCAGTACATTATAGAGTCAATGTAGCTCAGCTTCACTTTGAATCATTAAAATGAACATGATATGACCCATACCCCCATATAGCAACCTAATGCAAAGCTATGTGAAGCCTTGTATGGACCTTTTAACATAAGTGGGGTATTTAATAACACATATAAATACTTCACCCTGGTGTTACTGTAGGATAGCTATGCAACACGCCAAGGAGACGCGCATGTCGGAGCTGACCTGCTAGCACCAATGCTAGACATTAAAACAGCCAACACATTGGTCTCCGACATGACTCAAATGTATCACAAAATCAAACAACGTGAACAAACCTTTCAGAAGTTTGTTGAAAGTTTGAAACAGGGCGTATGCCCTGAAAATAGCGTTTTAATCGCGGCTACACGACTGCGGTGGTGTTCTTGGTGGCGAGGATACAACTGCTTCCGGTTTATGACAAGTAAGGGGCACTTGAGCCCTCAGTTTAGCTTCTCCGACAGTTTTTTTTTTCTGACTCTGGGCAAATCTGGTCTCTCTCGACATTAGCAGACTATAACTCCAATACGGCCATCTCTTACTCGATATCTTTAATAACAAAGAACTGAAATATAAGGACTTAACTGCAAGGCATTTGGTGGGTGATTCACAGCATAGAAGTACCTTGAACCTGTCAGACAAAATTCGGGGCAAAATATTTTTCCTATTTAGTGACTCTGCAAGGCAGCCTGGGGAGTACAGGCTGTTGTAAACATGGCGGCCGCAGTGGGCAGAGTTCTGTCCTTCAGTAAAAATGCTAAGGTGCTTATGTCACCTTTGAGGCTGTCTGCTGTACCTGCTCACCGTTACAGCGTAGAGGTTTCCAGTACCGGAGAGCCCATTACTCACACTGGCCAGGTAAGCTTTAAGACGATTCTCAGTTATGGATGTTATTAGGTGGCCTGATGTTAGCTAGTGTTAGCCTTGTGTCAGTGTGGCTAGTTGATCCATTACGTCCACTATCGGACAGCCCTCTATATGACTTGGCTGTTAATGGGTGCCTTTAACATTTGAATGAACGACTATTGATCATAACACCTCCGATAAACAATGAGAGTCAACATATGTTTGTTAGAGAGGACAGATTTCCATCCTGTCTCAGCTAGCAACACAGCGACCCAAAACTAGCTCCTAAGTCAATAGCAAAATAGGTTTATGTGCTGTCGTTTCCATCTACTCCAATTCATAACGTCAGTGTTTTTTGTTTGTTTGTTTGTTTCTCTCTTGCAGGTGTTTGATGAGAATGATCCCAGGAGAGCCAGATTCAGTGGCAGACAGAAAGAGGTAAGAAGTAACCTACAGTCAAGCTTAATAATGATCAGATGACTGCAGATTTCAATGGAACCATTTAACAATACGATGATGTATAATTGCATTGCAAAAATGATAAACAAGCAGACCTGTCAATGTGAATCACTGGTATTGTGTGCACCTGCTATTAATACTCACATTCGCACATTTTTGCATCAGACCATGTTAGAAATTAAATGTTGGTAAAGATAGACACAGTGGTCTTAATTTCAGACCAGTACATATTTACATGTACATTTACATGTAAACAATGCCAACTGATATTACTTTATTTTTTAATGGTGAAAACAATCCACGCTCACTACGTAACTCATTTTAAAACCAGATGTATGTCAGCACAATGAGTACATAGCACTCACAGTGGATAGGCAACAAGAAGGCATTAAAACATTAACTGTGCAGATCATTACAGTCTCACTGTGTCTGCTGTTTGTCAACACAAAGTGTTGATTACCTGTTTCCAATATTTTATTGAGCTGATAGTGACCGTAATCATATTGTTTGTGTCAAGGTGAATACAAACTTTGCCATCAAGTTGGTGGCAGAGGAGCCAGTGACATACATTGAGAGCAGGGTTGTGTCCTGTGATGGAGGTGGAGGAGCTCTGGGTCATCCCAAAGTCTACATCAACCTGGTAAGAGCTTGCTCACACTAAAGTCATCAAATAATTTAAGTGGTCTGTCAGTCCCTTTGACAAATTTTGGAGGCATGGTGCATTTTGTTTTGGCCAACCAGCAACCTGGTTCATTCATTGTTCACCATAATTACACTGTAGTTGTAGTTAACTACACTGTTACTCTTGTAGTTATGTGGATAGTTGACATTTGTTGACATGTTTATGTTTGTATATTTATATGCTTATGTTAAGACATAAGACATAGGTTTCACATTTCATTATTTATATATGATATGAAATATATAATAATAATAACCATAATGATCATAATAATAATAATAACAGATAAATGAAATATCAGATCAGTATGGGCACCCCATAGTCGAAGAAGTATTTTTTTCAGGGCCATCTGAGAAAACTACTCTGCTTATGAAAACTGTGGTTCTCATTTACTAAATATTTAAGAAATCAGGCATTTTAATTTGACACATGCATTCTCTGAATGAATGTATAAATGCTCAGGTGCATAGGGATTTGAAAGGAGAAATGTTTTAGCTGTCATTTAATCATGCGAATATGAATTATGACTGCACTCTGACAGTCTAATAAATGTATTTATATGACCTCTTCTACTGTTGGAGTATTCCCATAATCACATTAACAGCAGATTATGAAAAGGTCTCACATTTTAAACACTGACTACTGTTTTTTGTCTCTCTTTTTTCAGGATAAAGACACAAAAGTGGGCACATGTGGCTACTGTGGATTACAGTTCAAGCAGAAGCATCATCACTGAAACATTTCCTCTGTCTTTGCTTCTCTGTATAAATTTCCATACTGGTTAATAAATTATACCTTGTCTGTCTGTCTGAGTGCACACTTCTTAATGAAGGATTTAGGTAATGACTCAACTGCTTCTACTGTAGTAGTGAAATGCTTGGATGCAGTTAATGAAGTTATTCAGTGTGGTTAGCTGGATGCAGTTCCCACAGTTACAGGCAGAGGGTAGCAGTGTCCTGCAGATGTGTTTTGTTCAAACAAAGAGAGTGAAAAGCTCCCTGGTACAGAAATAAAAGCCAAGTTTTGGACTCTGTTCCCGCTGGACAGACCAAAACCAGTTGTTTTGAATCTGACACTAAAGAGTTTGTTTGTAGTAAAACATAGCTTTGGGTTGAACCATGAAACCTGGCAGATTAATGTCGCAGTACATCTAGTGTTTGTCATCTGTGCTGTTATTGTCTACATGAACAGGATTTATTTCTTTCCTACATGAATAACTGATTGCTTGTGGTTGCAGCGCTCTCATCAATAAGTAGGCAAGAGAAGTGATGTATCTGCTGTTTACTGTAAGGAGCACTGAGGGAACCTTAGCATTCCTTGTGCATGCCCCCCCACCCCACCCCCCAACACACACACACAGTCTACGCTGTAGAGTCTCGCTCTGCCAAGCCTGGAAGACATCAGGAAGGAGCCAGCCTGATAAGACACAGCAGCGCGGAACAATACATGTTTGAAGAAGATCATATATATATTTCATCAGGCTTATTCTCCATAGACCTCTGCATGCCAAATTGGCCTGCGCTTGGCTCTGGCTCCAGACAGCACTAGCCTGTTCTGTCCCCAGTGATGCAGCCAGTGGAACTGCATTTTCCACACCATGGAGCTCAGGTTGGGAAGAGTAGTCAGGCTGATATAATTGGCCCTGGTGACTCCTAGAAGTGAGGCTTATGCTGTAGTTAACCTCATCCATAGTCAGACCACTTTGGATGATTGAAGGGGAGAGAGGTGCATTGTTAAAATGAGGCAGGCGAGCCGGGTCAGTGTCAGAGAGCTGACTGGTTGGTCTTGCGGTTGGTAAGTCTGAGTTTTTCAGAGGTGGTGGTTGGTTGAGTTGGAGGCATTGCCAGGGGCAAAATCTTCAGATGAAACTGAGCATATGAATTGTGCTGAATTAAACAGCACTGCGTTTTTGCGCTGGGTTTAACTGCACTCTTTAATTATTCACTGCCCTTAAATGCATCACCCAGCATAATCTAATGTTCTTTAATACCATAAATATCCGGTAACTCCAGATTATAAAGGTGGATCTAACCAATTTGCAGATGGTCTCATTCATGGGTTTAACCTTAAAACTGTCAGATCACCACTGGGGTCTATGGCTAGATCCAGTTATCCACTTCTTCTGCATAATATTAAATAATAATTGCAAATACAACTCTTAAGCATAATGCAACCTGCACTGCTGGGGCAGAGCATTCATACAAAGACAAGCTCAAACGAGACTGTAATCATATTGAAAATCTCCTCTCCACTGAGCCACACAATAGATAATGGAGTTAAATGCCATTGAATTCCTTAACACGGCGCCCGTCCACAACAATCACTCACTCTACACAAAACATCCTCCTCGTCACTGTAATTGCCCTATTAAAATATTTCTCCTTGAAGATGTGTCACATTACAGACCCTGCGGCTCATTATGGAGCTCCCTGCAGCCAATTATCTGAACCTCCATGTCTGGAAGCCACTGTGACCAAAAGGGGCTTATAGGCAGATCTGGGAGCAGCTTGTCCTCCTCAAATCCACAGTTACTGTAGAAAGGCAAAACAGAAAACTGACCTTTGGTCATTGTCTCGGGGCGACTCCACTCAGCTCCACTTTAGAGTCAGGTGACAGAGCTTCTGACCTTTACCATGGAAATAATGACTTGTTCTTGTGCCAGGAGCTCAGAGGGTTACCGCAGGGAGCGAGACACCTCTGGCGACATGTGACAGTTTTTGGAGGAGAGAGTTTGCACTCAGCACTTTGATAGCCCCGGAAAACCAAAGTGTGTGTGACAAGACGCAAGAGACTTAGAGCTGTGTGTATAAGTACGCCAGTGCGTGTGTGTGTGTGTGGCCGTGTGTTTGAGTATGCGACAGAGACACAGACAGTGTTGAAAGGAAATAGGTGTCAGACAGAAGGTGTAGAGAGGAACAATTTGAAGTTGTCAATACTTCCTGTGTAGACATTCCAACTGAAATTTTAAAAGTAGAAGTGATTCAGAAAAAGGGTCACAGAGTATAGAATGAATAATGTCAACAATTAATTTTAGCAAAAAACCTTTATGGATTACTTTTCTGCATAGAGAAAAGTCTTTTGCCCATCACCTCTATGTCCACTCTTCAAAAAGACACAAAGGGTCATATAACTCCCGATGGTGTGAACCAGACAAGTAAACAGCGGGTCTAACATTCCCCAACCTGTACAGCAGCACACTGTGGCTTAATCACATTATATGGCCCAGGGAGCAGGCCTTCGTGTCAGTCTGGCTGCTGAGTGGCTCCGCTCGTGTATCGAGAGCAGACAGAGGTGAGGTGAGACAAGTGGAGGGAGAGGGGTGGGGGTGGGGGTGGGGGGATATGGAGGACTGGGAATTAGAGAGGGATGTGGTTTTGGGAAGGAGAGAGGGAAGAGAAAGGGAGATGAGTGATGGCTGCAGGAGTAAAGCTAGAAAGGTGTGAGAGGTCAGTGGAGCAGATAGAGAGTGTGAAAAAGCGAGGTGAGAGAGATGATTGAAGGTAAATTTCACAAGAAAAGAAAAATGCAAATTATCAGGCAAAAATCTGTCATTCTTACTTTTAACAATATTGTGCATTATAATTTTACCAATAAAACAAGCTTAAGTTCACACTTTTGCACTCTACAGCCTCTCCAAGCTGTATTATTTGGAAAACCTTGCAGTGTTATTTAATTATGAATTAGTCAAAACTAGGTTTTTGAAGTTTAGGTTGACTGTGCTTGGACTTTAAAATATCAGTTTTTAATTTTTTATGTTTATTCAAGTAAATCCTCTGCCAAAAGAGAAAGATACTGTAAGTGCCCTTTCGTTTCACAGGGTAATTTCTCAGGCTTCAGGGTAATCGCAATGGATAATAATAACATTTACAACGTGTAATGCAATGTGTGATGTGTGATGCGATGGGTTTCAGTTCTTCTACAGTGAATAATCATTGGACGCTGCAGTTCCCCTCAGTAATACAGAGATTTATAGCGTCTTTCAGCTCATTCGTTTGGGTTTCTGATTCAAACCTTTAACCCGTTGTTTTGGTTCACTCTTGCAGCTCTCATAGTGCCATTTTCAGCATTTTGAGCAAAAATGCTTTAAAATTCGACCAAAATGATTAAACAGCAGATAGAAGAAAGTTAGCCACTAGCTGGTGAACATAGCTCTGTAGCAGCAGTTTGCAGCAACAAAGCCAAATAGTTTTTCCTGGGTTAATAGTGACCAAGACAGAGCAAAAAGAGGTCCAAATATTAGACTCCACCAGAGACATGATTGCAAGTGTTTGTTAAAAAGTTTGCCATATCATCTTTAAAGATGATATTATATCATCTTTAAAGATGATATTGATGAGATTGAAATAATCACATGATATACCTTTACGGGGCTGAGGGATTTGCTTGAAACTAATACCATTATTTTTTAAGAGAAAGAAAAAGGTACATTGGATTCAAGAGAATTCTCAATTCAATGAACAAGTAAACGTGGACTTTTTTTTCAGTGTATATATGTACTTTTGCAGCTTTCCCCATGCTCTGCGCCCAGGAGACAAGTCATGTCTCAAACAGCTATGGGTGAGAACATGTGTAACCTTATATCTGTTAACTCCATTCAGCCATTAGCCAGCCTCTTATCTGACTGCCATTCTACATATATCCTTGAAAAATACCACAACTTCATCACCACCTCAAGATTTTCAAAAAAGAAACAAAATTGAATCAGTTCTGGTACATTAAATTTAGACAGAAAAGAAAAGAGAAAAAAATATAAAAAATATATTTGCAGTCTACCTCAATGAGATCCCCTCCGACAGTGAGTGGAAGAAAGAAAACTTTACAGAAATAAGAAGTCAGATGTCATTATTTATCATCTTAAATCTTACTTATTTATGAGGCAGAAACAGAATGAAATTCTCGGTTGAATTCATCCTAAATTATTTAATCTGAAATGGTTAATTCCATACAAAGCCCAGGCAGATCCCTCCTCTGTTCTGATAAATACTTTATCACTGTTCCTAAATCGAAAACAGCAGGAAGAGAGAGATGGGGGCAAAAAAAAAAAACAACTTCTCACTGTTTCTTGTTGTGCTATGTTTTAGAAAGTGTTGGTTTAAATGTTTTGCGTGCTAAATTTGTGAAGTTTTCTTTAATAATTGAAGCTGATGGAAATTTCTTTTTTATAAAACATTCAGGCTTAATGATGCCAGCCTTATTTTTCTGTTTATTTTGTATGATGTTTCTTATTATTGCTTGTAGGGAAAAATCATCGAAGTGGATAAAGATGTGACACTTACTTAAAATTACTTAGGAGGTTTTATGAGGTATTTTGCGCACAGTGGATTTTCTTGCAGTCTCAGGTTGACAAAGTCAAAAGCCGCCTAATGAAAAGGGACGCATCGCTGATTGCAGCTATATCTGGAGCCGGGGTGGAAGTGGCATCGATTTAACAATTTAGCAGCACCCTCCTCTGTGTGTTTCCATTAGTCACGGCTGAATACCACCCACTTCCCCCCTTTTCACTCCCTCAAAACACACACATACACACACAAACACTCACACATATCCAAAGCTGCGAAGGTATATTCCACTATTCCTGAACAGGATTTACACCGTCTAAACTGATAACACTAGTGGCTCCAAGCACAGACAACAGCTAATGTAAGGTCACACTCAGAAAACTTTCCCATGCTACAGAATACACCTTTTATTTCTGTGAATCAGTGCATGTGCAGGCTATAATGCAAGTGTACAATATTGTATATTTTTCATTTGTGTGAACCATACAACCTTGCTGCAGGGAAGTGTGTGGTGTC
>BRZM01000259.1:0-142497 GCA_033238685.1 Lates japonicus | reverse complement strand
CCCCCCCAACAGTCTCCAGGCGTAATGAGAATGTGATCAATTCTCCTTTCCAAATAAACACACGCACAGCTGCATACATGCACGCACACACACACACTCCTACACAGACATACACACGCACACGCAGCGCTATGGCCAGAGGGGGGATCAGGAACGTGATGCGTTGACACCACATTGACACAAGATGATTGATGACTACAACCTGATATTAGCATAATCGTTTTGCCCTGTAGTTTAGATAAGTTGTCACCGCGGAGAAATCTCCCTGTCATCCACATATTCATGAGTGGGGAAATTTCAGGTCTCCTCCAAGCAAATTAATCAAAGAATAAACACTCTCTGCGTTCCCTTGAGTAAGCACCTTTACCAGCTGAATGGCTTGTCATGTTTTTAATAACAAAGTCTTAAGCTGCCCTGGTGAAGTGAAAACATTTCTTTCATTTCTTCTCAACCCACCTTTATTCATCTTTAATAGGTAGAGGAGGTGAATTCTGGGGCAACTGTGATGGGGGAAATGTTGGGGGGGCTCGTGGTGTTAAAATATTTGGATGTATTTGAGCAAAAAATGGCAGAAATAATAAAAAGGGAAGGGGTAGAATGACAACAGATAGAGAGGTAAAGGACTTAGGGACTGTGTAACAAACTATCAGGAGGGGGAGGAAGGTCCAGGAGAGGGAAGATGGGAGGGAAGTCTTGATGTTTGGAGAGTTGTCTTTAAACTTTTTCTCATCCCAGATTGGTTCTTTTCTGTGCTGTATTATTAAAAATATTTTAGATGACCTAATAATTACATCATGGTGATGGTTCTTTGGAGGTTTGTCTCCAACACGCCCAGCCATGTGACTCAAGCATCATCTCACACTCAGAAATCTCAGGTCATACATGTAAGGTTATAGCATCATCTAATTCATATATATTTTATTAAGTGGTCCACAGGTTGCACCAATGTCTTCTAGAGGTTATATTGTGGTGACAGATATAATCGCTAACTAGATTATGTTAAAAGTGGTTTGGTTATGACAACACATTGTGTCTCTTGCGCCTCTAGTGGCCGTAGTAATTATGAAGGAGGACATGGGGTGACATAGTGTAAAGAGCAACAAAGTCCACGTAACCATGATAACAACAACCTTCAGGAAGTACTTATTTTAACTCAAACTATAATCTTTCACTAAAGTTTTTGTGGCTACACCTATCCAAATTCCCTCCCCTTAAGTTCACATAAACTTAACCACATGTTTATTACTGTTAACATGACTTTGAGGGTCCAGTACACCTGCAGCTACTACAAGTGCACAGGTTGCATTATTGTTAACATGACAACAGAAGACTGGTACACCTACCGCTAGTACTTACCAAAGGATGGTATGAGAGATTAAGGACATGCGGCCTCTATGGTTGTTGAAGTTGAAACGTTAATTCTAAACCAATCATTTTCATACAGCCCCTTAAATTGGATTAGGAAATGGAGGGAGAATCAAAATGAGAGAAATCCAGGAAAGAACCTTTACATGCAAGAAATCCAACATGAAGAAATGGAAGGGGAAAAGAGGGAATGCCTAAGGAGGCAAACTTGGGAAGCCAAAGAAATCGTTAATAGTCAGGGGATCTGAAATGGAGCGAGGGGATGTGGAGGGGTAAAAGGACAAAATATTCCCAGTGCACCCAGAGTACGGCTGGAACAACAGAGCTGCATCACCAGAAAGCATCTCAGGCCCCACCGGGGAGACGGCATCTGTGTACAGGCGCTTGATTGACATTCCATTTGTCCTGTGAAAGGTGCTCATATACTGAACACGGACTAACTGTCTCTCCCTCATCTGTGCTCAAAGCTTGGAAATGAAGTTATCTCCCTGTGCTGGCTTTGCACATCTTCGCACAAAAAATATGCCACTCAAAGAGAATGGCAATTTGTTTAGCCAGTGACAATGAACATGACCGTGTTTAATCTTGTTTCATATAGTTTACGGGGAAAATAACTTGCGATGTATAGATGAATGAGCAGACTATGGAGATTCTGAATTGAACCTCCAAAGCATTTGTTACCTTCTTCCTGGGTAAAAAGAATGAATATATAGCATGCACTGGACATAGAGGTGCACTGATTATCTTATTTCCTTCTTTTTGAATATTCAGTGGACTACTTATATATTAATATATGGTGTGTTTATAAATTTATGGCATTCCTCTGGTATATATTTCTTCAAGCTCTGCGTTCGTTAGACCGTGATTATATCTTTCTGATCTCGCTCCCCTCACATCAATCATTCATTCAAGATGCTCTGCAAGAAAAAAGAAAGAAAGAAAGGAAACACATTATTCTGTCCTTCCTGTATTCAGCTCCAGCTATTATGCAGTAGATGGGGCGTGGGGGTTAATGATAGAAGCATGTTAATGTGAGAGGAGGAGGAGGGCAAAGAACCGCAGAGAGTGTTTGGAAGAGAGGCCCAAACAACTCCAATCACAAGTTCTTTCAATCACAGTGCGCTGCATTTGAATATTTTCTACCCTAAAGTCTGAAATCTATGCAATTTTAATCACTGTTTAACATGTAGATGCTTTTTGAGCCTTCATCTTGGTTTTATGCTATTTTCCTTAAAATATCTCAGTGGGTGGAGCTGATGGGCCCAAATTGAAATGAGAATGCTTTTAACAAACTGAGTGAAAACAAGACTTTATTATTTCTTGAGCTTCATATGGGTGAGACAGTCACACTCTAGTGGAGAGAAAATAGTTCCAGGGAAAGCCTCCAGGTAAGAAAATAAACATTAAAAAAACATTTAAAGGAATAGTTTGAGCCTTGTGATAGACTGGCGACCTGTCTGGAGTGTACTCTGCCTCTCGCCCAAAGCGACCCTCAAAGAATAATAAGAAGTATAGATAATGGATGGATGGATGAAATAGCTTGACATTTTGGGAAATACACTTATTTGCTTTCATGCTGAGAGTTAGATGAGAAGATTGTTACCACTCTCATGTCTGTAATCTAAATATAAATATAAAGCTTAGCTTAGCATTACGAGTGGAAATGGGGGCAACAGTTAGCCTGGCTCTGTCCTAAACTAAATCTGCCAATCAGCGCTTGCTTGTATAATACAACAACAAAATGTCAACCAAAACGTAATTTTGTAGTGTAATGTGGGGTTATGTGCCAGACTATTTCTTGGTTGGACACAGTGATCTCCTTGATTGTCTGCTGTGTCCATCCAAAAAATACTCAAAGCCCTGACATTATGTCCTGGCTAGTTTCTGTTCTGTTAGCTTCTGTAGCTCAAAAAAAAAATGTGTTGATGAAGTTTACTTTCCATATTCTAAAACAAATCGGCATCCACTACAGCAGTACACTACATAAGATTAATAAAGTTAAACAGTGATTTCTTCTGTCAGCATGCAAAAACTACATCTCCCATAAAAATTGATCAGCATGACACCACAGGCATTTGGTCATTGTAACTTGATTTCACACATATAAAACTGACCAACACATACACACTTTTTGTAGGTCTACAGTTTGAATGAAGGAGATATAAGGTGATAAGTAGTGAGATTTGAAGGTGCTGGTAATTTTGTTACCTTTGGACAGAACCAGGCAAACTGTTTCCCCCCTATTCCCAGTCTTTATGCTATGCTAAGCTAACTGGCTGCTGGGTGTAGCCTTGTATTTAACAAATAGTTATGAGAATGGCACTGATCTTCTCATCTAACTCTCAGCTTTCTTCAACATCTGCTTTGTAAATCAAACAACAAAATATATTTATTTAAAAATACATTTCTTGGGTGTACCCTGTGTGCTATGGGATCTTACCTCTGACTTTGATGAAGTACAAATCTTAAGCCGTTCTAAGCTAAAATGAAACAAAATGAGGAGAAAAGTCATAATCATGCAAGACTTACGTCTGCTCTTAATGTTTTCACCTTTTCTCAATGTCTGCTCCAGTGAGAAAAAAAGGAGGATATTCAGGGAGAAAAGAAGAGAGGACAGAGGAGGACAAGCAATAAATGGATCATGAGGAAAGAAAATAGCCCTTTCTTTTCACCACAAGACCGCGACCTACAGCGACTTCCTCTTGTTAAGCACACTAGCACCAACCAAGTACAAATTATGCAAACCAGAGGCCAGATCTGATCCACAAACAAGGCTGTAACTGTAAGTATCCTGTCTGGCCACACAATATTTCCACCTCTCCTGCTTTCTCTGCTCCTGTCCTAACAGAGGCTCATAAGTCTCTGGAGCTGTTGGGCTCTGAGTGGGGACTATAAATGCCTGAGTCTTCCTCATCAATGATGTAAGACACAGGAACAGAGACAAGCGAACCCTCTTAACTAAGCTCGCGGCGTGTGGCAGGTAATGCGTGTATGGAAGAAGTGGGCCCGAAGACAGACAGAAAAGAGGCAAGAGGAGGCGGGTTTGGGCTACACAGAGCAGCTCTTAAGAGTGTGTGTACAGTTGCGTTGAGCCCTGGGAGGCCAGCGTATTCCTCCTATCACTTCCCTTCATTACTCCGGGAGGCGGACATACATTATTCAACTCTTCGAAGCCTCAGTCCACAGGGACCGATGGGAGCCTTTAACAAACACTTTGACCTGCCAACTCACCCCACTGATCCTCTCCCTGTTATCCCTATCTTTTTCCATTATCTCTTTGGTATCTGATTTGATTTTATACTTTGTGACTACTTGTTTTTTGTAAACAAGTCACTTTTCAGTTATCATTTGACTATCTGCTATTTTACTCTTAAATAAACCCTTGTATTTTGTAGAGTTTGACTTTGTACAGACTCCTACTCCACTAACTTTTTTCCCCTTATTTTTTTTAGTTTCTTCTGACCTTATAACACAAACTGCAGTATAGGACCACATTTAGTGAGTGCCACACATTTGATAATAAAAATCTAGAAATGGCCATAAAACATTCTTAATGCACCAAATAAATAAATATTTCCTTATGGTTTATATGTTTTATATAGGCTATGAATGAACTAAATAATGTAAAAAGTTACAAGGAAATATACAGTATGTTGTTACCCATGTTTGGGAGTTCTAAGCTACACTGCAGTATATATAAGTATTAAAATACAGTACCTCCACACTTACCTATAATCCAATAATCTAAGCCACAGTATTCTGAAATGGCCATTCACACCCCAATGAGTTTCTTTATTTTTGGTACATTAAATACAGCAATGCTAATACTTTTGTACTTAAATGAAAAGTATCAATGTACTGCCAGTACAAATGCAATTACAAGTATGTTTTTGATTAAGTTTGATCTGCAGAATATAAGCATTGCATTGTACTTAATCTTTTGTTCTTTAAGTTGTATTCATGAATCAACCAAACTTGAAGGTAAAAAATGAATAATCTAAATCAAGAATCCTATGAAACTGGGGACATTTAATCTCAGAGCATCACAGCAGTCTCCTTCAGATCCTTAAACTGGGGAATACCATGTGAAAATGAAAAAAAAACTGGAATCTGAGCTACGTTTTCCCAGTGCTTCTCTTGTAACTACTGCTTCCTGCTTAGACCTCAGGTGCCATCCTCTGAGTGGTTTAGAACTACAACCTTATTGTGGTGGTGATGTGTGTGTGTGTGTGTGTGTGTGTGTGTGTGTGTGTGAGTGTGGTGGTGTTACTAGCCTCAGGGTGCAGTGGGCTCAACACGGTTGTCTGGCTAGGGTGAAAAATTCAGCCTGATTTCACGACAACCAAAGGCCAACATAGTAGGTCTGCTTGTCTGCGCTTGCCACACTACAGTGTAGTTGCAGATTTCATGTTACATATCTCACAAACAAGACCTCCCAGGACTCTGGCCACAGCAATCCAATTAGACATCATACACTGCTGGATTTAAACCCCTTTCTTTCACGTTTTTTGCTGCATTTCATCGGCTTGTGAATTTTCTTACATTCCTACATTTTTTGTCAGGACTGAGCATAAAGATTAGATACTGTAATGTTTGTTACTGAATTGCATACTGATTTACTCTAAAAAACTGTATAAAACAGATTGAAGGAAACGACTATTGTAGCCTCAGTCTTCATTTGCAGTGATCATCTATTTGTCACTTTCGACTAACCGCAGGTGTCAAGTCTCAATTCCACATCTGGGAAGCCTTTTGGCTCCGCGAGCCTCTTACTGTGTGCCATGACTGATCCCTATCATCAAATGCTATTCATAAGTATTAATCTACCACCAAGTGATATAAACTCATGCTATGCGGCTGACAGAGAGTTGCATGTGATAGCAGTCGATTAAGTGCTTCTTTCTGGAGCGATGACATTCCCGGAAGGGGAGGCGGGCAATAATTTCCTCAGGTGCCCTGTGGGAACGTGACTTGCTGGTTTCTATATCCACTCAATCCATCACCTGTGTGGAGAGGCCCAGGTAAGCATCTGTGACAGTGAAACAGATCTGCCCAGCATGTGTGTGTGTGTGTGTGTGTGTGTGTCCATTGCAGATAAACAGTTGGGCAGGTTTCCCCTTTCCCTGTGCACGTGCATGCACATACACACACACACACACATCTGGGGGGGTGGGGGTAATGGCAAGCTGGACAGGGTTAATATACTCCATTAAGCTCTATTACCCTAAACGACTTGGGCAGATGAATGAGGACTCATATTACTCCGCAACTGTGTGTGTGTGTGTGTGTGCATTAGAATGATTGTGTGTGTGCCTTCACATGCACACATCTCATGTGTAATTACACTGTGAAGATATGTGACCCATGAGTCATCTATCATTATCCACAAAGTGAAAGATAGCCGAGAGGGTTTTGCACTCTGTGTTACTGTACACCTCCAAAATCCATATTTTATCTTGTAATATATATCTATTATTATCTATTGGTCCAAAAAGTGTCGTAAAACAAGTTACAGATTTGTCAGTATTGTGAGACCATTTCAACCAGTTTTCAGTAATCAATTTATTTCAACAACAGTATTCTGCTTATTTTGCATTCTTTCATGATGTCTTAAAAAAAATTTAATACAAGTCAGTGTGCATTGAAAACATGATGAGCTCATTTTTCTGCACTGACAGTTTCAAGTCCTGTACATTGGGGCAAAAAGGGGCAAAAGAAGGCAGCATATTTAAAAGCTTTTTTGTCCGTTTTCTTTTCCATCATAATTCATATATACAATATTGGAAGAGCACAGGCTGTATTGGTATTGATTTCTACACATATATGTAAATAGATATATGGGGAGCAGCCCAAGGAGAAATTTATACGGAAGTCAACCAACAGTTCTTAATAAGCACTGAACACAATGTACAGCTGAAGGTGACTGGAATGTAGTGTATGGAGTCACACACCAAAGTACTGGACAAAAGAAATATTTGACCAGTTGTATGACTGCAGTGAAAGTTAAGGGACCACTAATGTTATTACAGTTCATTGTGCAGGTAACATGAATGTCTGTATCACAACAAAAAGTAAAAATGTTAGGCTCGTGGTAGCACTAGAGGAAAAATCACCAAAGTATTAGGTAAGTATTAGGATGCATTGCTCAGTCACAGTGAAGGCTGGAACAAATTTTGTGTCAGTCCATCTGGTAGATGATGAGATATGTCACTGGATAAGTGAAAACTTTGACTTCCTGGTATCGATAGAGTAGAAACCAGGAGGTCGTCAGTGTCATTAAGATTCATCCTCTGACGAGCATGAATGTCAGACAGACCAACGTTGCCTCCTTTGAGCCATGCTGCTTGTGTGGCTAAAAATATGCCAGTGTGGCCAAATAGTTTAAACCTGTGTGCAAAACAAATCAGCTTATATCAGCTACAATGTTCTGGGACCAAGAGACTTTTTTCAAGACTGTGGTGCAGTGTTGTGCTTGTCTCCTTTTAATTTATCAACACACTACTGACATTTCTCGAAAGTTCTTTAGACAAGTTGATTTGCATTGGAAACAGGTTGAAGGATTTTAAAGCTAAATAATAAACAAAAATCTTGATACAGAGCAATTTCACAAACTGAGGTACAAATTACAGAAATCACCAAGACGACATATGAATTAATTTTGTGCAGCTTCTCCGTAGTCCACTATAATACATGGAGGTGTCTCAATGGATGCTGAACAAAGACGCAGCGAGTCCTCAGCCCCCTCAGGACTCTCACAGCAGTTCACTAAGCTAAGTTGCTATGCTATAACAAACCAGTGGATAAACATTGTTTCAAAATGGCTGAAAGGAGCCAGTGATGCGAACAACCAACCACGAACCCTCCCTCTATCCTAATCTGCTTCTTCCCTCAGATTATTGTCATGAATGGGCAGACAACAAGAGAAAAGACTTATCACTCCCACCCTTTCATAGTATTTGTTGTGTGTATTTTCCCTGTATATTAAATTTGTCTCCTTTTAAAGGCACTGGCGATGTTTGCTATTTGTCTGTACGGTACTCGCAGCTGCAACACGACAATAAACGCAGCACTCTGTAAACTCAGCATTGTGGACCTTGTTGAATTACCCATGAGTTTTGATACTTTGCTTTTGTGTACACGCTTAATTCCACTAATCCCTATGGAGAAACAGTGAATGGCGTAAATTCCCTATGATATCTCGTCTAGGCTAAACATTTGCTCACTTACGTATACATTGGGTACAGAAAATTATTCTTTTGACAACATTACAACAGATTTAACCCAGTGCCCCGCTTATCCTGCTATAACATGTATTAGCTTCATTGCGTTGGGAGGTACATTTCCATTTCAAATTACAGCTCAGCAGCTAGCATGCGCTCACACACACACACACACACACACACACACACACACACACACAGGTCAAACACGATTTTTTGTTGGCAGCTTTGGTCTTGAGCTCCAGTATTATAGAATTAATTATCATGGGTTGTTTTGCAGTGGGAAAAAATGCTTAATTTCTACATTTTAAGTGCATAAATCCATTAAAAATTCAAGAGATATTAACTTGCGTGTTCATTATTTCTTTAACTGTGTGTCAGGCCTTTTTTTTCTCCATACCCCTTGAGGTCAAGCTCAGTAAAGCCTATTTGGCAATCAAACACTGTCCCTCCCTAACCCTCATTTTCCTCCTTTCTCCACCTCTTGCCTCTTTCTTGCCTTGGCCCTTTCTCTGCCTCACACCCCCCTTGTCTCTTTCTGTCCGGCTGGCCCTCTCAGCAGGGGCTATAGAGTCCTAACTTGTCTACATTTACCCCCTGCGTTGGCTGACCAATGGGGCCGTTGCACAGTGAGTCCCTCCTTTAGCGCCCCGCCATTCTCCCAGAGTCAGCTCATGCTCTTCTGTTTTCACGACCTCTGACCCCAGGCCATGGCAACTGTAGCAGGAATGTCAGGAGTGATTGGCAGGATAAAGAGAGCAGCCCCTCTCTCCTGCTCAAGCGGATTTGAGACACTTTGAGGGGTGAACAATGGCGGATTTGGGCTTGATTGGATCACTGATGAGCTGATGACTGTCAAAAGAGCACGTCGTCTTTACATAAGCCTGATTATCTCTGCGTGGTGGAGGAGCGGAGAAGAGCAGGAGGGGTAGCCGCCGTGGGAGAGAGAGAGAGAGTGTGTGTGTGTGTGTGTGTGGGGTGGAGGGGTTGACTGGCAGGAGTTCACCCCCATGGAGTCCCTCGAAGGCAATAGATGCTTACGAGGACGAACTACGAGGCCTGGACCTCTCTCATCCGGCCTGGGGGCCTTTAACAAATCTATTCAGGCGACCGGGGCCCTCATACATGTGGCCATAATCACAGGAGGAAGGCTAAAAAGGAGTGCAGATGAGGGGATGACACATGGAGGCAATCATTGTTCAATCTGACCATCCATCAAGACGACAGAGGAGCAGAGAAAAAAAAGAACTAGGAAGGATATATATAGAGAGCAGATGGTGACCATGAAAAGAGCAATGGGACGAGCAATCAAGACAAATCCCTTCCATAATCCTGCCTCTTTAATAGAGTTAGACCTCACCAAAACCTATATCAGAATACCAAAAGCACCAATGAAGACTCTGTTCACACTGAGAGTTTGAGGGCTGATACGACTCCTAAAACTCCACAGAGAGAGTCTTATTGGTAATGTGATGGTTGTTTTTCTTCACTTACAGCTTTTTACAGTGCCTGCTGACTCATTAAAAAAAAAAGTTTTGGGAGCGGTTGGGTGACAAACCACCAACATGAAACTAAACTCTGAAGAAGTTCTAGCTACACCCGCCGAAAGCACTAATGTATTTTGGATCTGCTCACTTTCCAGTCCTTTCATAACAAAGCATGTTTTGAGCAGGCTGTGTAACGGATGGAAACAGCGATGTCATTTTCAATATTACATCCTTTAAGCTCACTGATTTCCAACTTTGAAAGAATAACATATTGTGTTTGGTGTTGGAACAATGCTTACCGGTCTGGCTGGGATGAAGTGCAGAAAAAGTGAAGTGTGTATAAAGAGAGAAAGAGCGGCTGATATTTCTCCTCAGCAGTGCTGATGGCAGTCTGTCAAGTTAGCATGAGGGTAAAATAACCTCAAGTGTAACTACTTCCATGCTTTTCTCCCACATCAATGACAGCTCTCACTGCATCATCTCCCTCCTCTCTCTCTCTCATTTGCTCTCTTTAGACTCAGTTTGCTCTTTCTATCTCTTGTTTTCCTGACTCTTTTCTCTCTCTCTGAAAGGGATGTGTGGGTGGGTGAATAGAAGGATGGATGGATGAATTGGGATACACAGACTTTTGGTGAGGAAAAATCTGCTTTGAAAACACTGCCAAAGTCATGACTCTGTGCACCACACCTCATGTGTCAGGTTTAAAATATGGTTTGGCGTTTGAGAAGTTCTGAAAGTTTGGTGAGAAGACTGATGGGGGCTGGCCTAACCCTGTCAAAAGTAATAATCCTTCAGCACCTCTCAAGCTAATTAACACCTTGTATTTTTATATAACAACCCTTCAAAACCGATGCTAATGTGTCCTCTAAGTGAAATTGAAATGATGAATAAACAGTAAACATGACTTCCAGTTCATGATCAGCAAAGAAAAATATCCAGGAATCCTTTTAAGGTAACTGGTTATATTTTGAGAAATGTCTCGACCTTGCATTTGTTTGATACTGCAGCAACAATGCATCAGATCTGAGGTGATAATAATTTAAAAACTTATGATTTATTGTGCTTCAAATGCTGAGCCTTTGTGGTCTGCGTCAGGAACAGAGTAAGATGAGGGAGCACTGTTTTGTAAAGTGAAAACATATACCATCTATGAGTGCATTTAGTCTCTGTGATAGTGACTGTCTATCTCACGGTCGACATGAAAATATACATTGTTTGTTGCATAGAAAAAAATTACAGTTTGTTCAATTATAAGATTGAATTGGGTGTACTAATAAAATCAATATGAAGCTTGACTCAGGAGTATTCACTTGGCGATGAATTATATATTCAGTATGGGAGAATGAACAATATGATGTCCAACTGTCAAAACCATGTCACTTCGTCAGCGTTACATGTGAAAACAATTCTGTTTCAGCTTAGTGACGACGCATTTTCAGATAATCTGGATTTTTGTAAAGGTTTTACCCTGTATATCTTAAATAGAATGTTTCTCAGCCAACAAAAGCAACTTCGTTCTTGCAGTTTCCCCCAAAAATTTTCGTCACCAGATTTGAAGATATTTGCAGCGTCAACATCCAAATTCAGCAAGCTGAATAATGTCATTAGTTCATGCCGGTATGTGTTAGTTTCAGCTGAAATAACAACTTTGTACGAGTATGAACCAATGAACTTACATCGCTTTAAATAGCCGCGACATTAAAAGGTTTGATGTCTTGTGCCTGTGTAGGATACACACACAGCGGTTACTCCCTCTTGGCGTTATACTATCCCTTTTCTGAGTGAGGTGGCGGCATTGAGTCACACGTCTCTAATTCCATCGGTGACTATGATTCCAGCTCAAATCACTTATTCCGACCTTATTGCTTCACTTGATACTGTTCATCTGTAGTCCTCATTATATCACTTTCCATTCCATCACCATTCAGCAAATAATATCAAAGTAAATACATGAGCACCACTTGACTTCAGTTGTTAACTGTCGATATTAGATATTAGATGACAGGAAGTAGCTCCTCTGACACAATGCCACATGCTTGTTTACTGTTTGCAGACAACCTTACCCCATCTGACGAGTTTACTTAATTCTAATCATTTCTTAATCTAATCCAGACACTGAATATCACACCTAAACAAACATTTTAGCCACACCTGACGTGACAGAGTTGACTATCACAAATGGACTGTCAATTAAGATGCTTAATATAAAACTTATAAAACATTTTCAGAACTCTGCAATTTTGTTTTAAGTTTAAATTTGTGATTAAATTAAAATTTTTAGCAGTACATAAACCTAACTGTAGGGCCCTTAAGTGAAATTTAATTATGTGCCACACATGTGATCTGCACTAACCCAAAACTGGGACCACAGCTTTGAGAAATACTCTCTATTAACAGCAACACCCCACCCACCCCAAATCACCCTCTCTCTCTCCCTCTCTACCCCTGTCTTTGGGCCTGTGAACGTCGGGATGGCTTAGGTGACACACAAACCTCCCCCTTCCCCTCTCCTCCCTCCTCCTCCCATCCACCTCCCCTGAGCTGCCGCCCCCATACTGGCTGCTGGCCTTTCCTGCCGTCAGTCATATTTAGAGGCGGCAGTGGTAGCACCCTGAAGGTATAATCCAACATTAAAGCAAGGGAGGCCTGGCTGACACAGGCGCGGAGTTCATAAGGTCCTGGAAATCTTCGATTTCAATTTCCCGCAACGTTGCAGTGGCTTCAAGGCTGGCATAAGTCTCAGAGTTTTTGGCGAGGTGCAGATTTCAATAATGGAGACACTTTTCTTTGCAAAAAAGGGCTGACACTATGGTCATGGCAAGAATAGTGTGGAACTAACTAGACGCAGGGACCGAAGAGGCTCAATTAAAGGTGGGCACTGTGATCACCACATTAAACAAGAGGGAATCAATAGTATTTTATACAGGTATTATATTCAATATATGTATCATTTCCTTAAAATACCCAATTTGACTTCACACTTAATTTCTTAGAAGGGAGAAAAAAAGAGGAATTTCTGTGTCGGAATTAATTCACATTAAAACTGATATATCAAATACTGCTCATAACATGGAAAGATAAACGCACTCTCTGGAAATTAAATTTAGGAAGTTTTAGTTGCCTTCACATCCTGCTCATCTCTTTTCCCCTGATTTTCAACAGAACATGGACGATTAATTTAATGAAAAAAGTCAAATAAACTCCTTCAACTATAATGACATTTATTTGGTTCCCAAATATCTTTAAAGAAAATGAAATTCATATCCTGTATTTACAATTTTCAAGGTTTCCATTCACAACTTGACTGAAAAAAAACTAAGACTGCAAAGAGATACAAGCAAATCTGTGACAAAACAACCATCTCTTTTACATATAAAGCTAAACAGTAATACTATGACAGGTGGCCGCAAAAAAAAAAGAAAAAGAAATAACCTTCGTTAAACTTCTGTTCTCCGTTAGTAAATTATTCCTTTCTTTCTTTTTTTGCTAATATTTCTCTCATAATGTTGTTGTCAGAAACTACGGCTGTGATATGCTGTCCCATGGTGAGGTCTGAGGAAGGACAATAAAAAAAGAAAGAGAGGAAACTCAATAGAATACAACCTTTAATTTGGAATATAAACAACAATAATATAAGGAAAGATGTTGGTGTTCTCTTCCTTTAAAAATATATTTTCACTCATGCTATTTAAAATAATAGCCAGTTTGAATACTGTGATTTTAATTTTTTAAAGATCATTTAAAACATTATTAATATTCATACAAAATACTTTCAATAGGTAAATTGTTTTATGTCTTTTCACCTCCACTTCGTCATGATGTTGCTATCAGCGCTTTCTTTGACATACATTAGCTGCATTCACTGAGGGGCGTGAATAAATGGCGGCAGATTATTTAAGTAACAGGGTGGCGATAACTCAGCGTCGTTGGAGGCTGCTGCTGCTGATGGTGGCATGAGTAGGTGTACGGTACTATATTAGACCGCTGTGACGTTAAAGTGGGACTCAACTGATCACATGGTTGCTCTGCAGGTCTGCCTCCACTGCCCAGATAGGTGTAACGATGTTTACCTCTCCTTTAAGGTTCATTTAGCAGAAGACATGTGGAAAATTAGGCCTGATAATGTCATAATGCAAATTGATTTCAGAAGCGCTGGAGTTACCTGTCAGTGATCAACTAGACGAAACTGAAGTCAGGCCTGTGGTCGCTCTCTCACGTCTGTAAAAAGAAAAAGGCAATATGTTAATTTAGTGATTGTCGCGTGGGGAGTGTTATCAATATTTCATTTGCAAATTATTCTTTTTTTGTCCCGTAGATAATTGTTTTGTTGGATCGGTTGTTGTTGACACGCGCGTAAAAGTAACTCCATTAAAGACTATTCGTGTAAACAAATGAACTGCAGAGGGTTGTACAGTTTGATGCAGTCACCACCATCCTATTTTGGACTGAAGCTTCCTGACGACTCTACACTCCTGTATACATCTTCCGTTCCCGAAGTTCCTGGACCGCCGCCGCTGCCGGTCGTGCGTCGCGGCGCGCAGCCAGCTTTCTGTCAGAGGGCAGGTGTCCGGCCGGCGCCCCTCGAACGCGTCTCTGTTTCAAAAGAGTTGGCGTTCAGAAAAGCAGCGTTGGCCCCAGTTGTGCAACGCCGACTCGGCACGTATACTCCATAGGAGTAAGGCGGGTGGCCGGCGGAGGCCAAAGCCGGGTGGTGCGCATGGGCCGCGAGAGGTTGAGCTGTCAGGGGCCGTGGCGGTCTCAGCCAGGACCAGATTTGATTTGCTCTGCGGCGGTCTGGCGCCTGTCTGGAGGGCGTGATCACGCGGTTTGGCGACAGGCGATTTATTGGAGAAATAGCCCTCCACCTCTCAGGCCCTCACCAGAAAGCGTCTTACTGCTCTCCGAGCTCTTCGGCTCCGGGCTGCTCTCCTTGGATGGGCCGCCTCACCTCCACTTGCCCAGACCCTGCCCTCCCGCTCCCTTGCTCCTCCAGGTCTCAAATATCTGATTTTCAGATCCAGGTTTCTCTCTTCCCATCGTCTCGCTGCATTCTTACCATTACTCGTCCCTCATTGTATCGCTTCTTTCGAGATACGACGTCTGCCTCGGTCCCTCAGCATACGACAAGTTACCTTGACCTTTCTTCCAGGCGTCTGCACGGGCGTTCTCGCGAACCACGTCGACACCTGGAAAATGAAAACATTTTTCTAAATTTTTTTTACACGACTTTAAATCAAGATGCACTGGATTTGATAGGGCGCGGCTAACTGCGATATGAATGCCAAATGATAAAATATCCAAAAAAGCCTTTATGTTCTTATTACATTTCCATAATTAATGATGACAGCAGGCTTTGCAGATGCGTCTCGGTACTATCTCTGGGTTATTCTTTGGCTTACAAAGTATTAGTCACAGTTGGCAACTGGGCTATCACTAACATGAAATCTCTTAAGTAGTCCGTTACTCTTGTGGAAGGTTAAAAGTGTGGACATAACCTTTAAAACACGCAGATAGTAATTATTTATCGTTAATATGGAAATTTAGTGCTATGGTTCCTATAGCACTGTTCATTTCTCTGAACTTTCATAACGCCAAGTCACAGCAGACACGGCGCCCTACCCACCTGTTGGAGTGTCGGGTGATGGCGAGCATGATCTTCTCTTTGGTCGGTACGGGTTCTTCTGACGTGCTCTGGAGCCCAGGCCTTCCAAGGGTACTCGTGATCCCGCGTGTGCGTCTTGGCCCTCGACGGGTCCCATGCAGGTACTGGCAATACGGGCAAGCCACAACGGCGTGGACAGGCAGGGAGCCTGGGTGCAGGACCCCGGACTCTCTAACTTCGGCTCATGCTGGGAGCCCTGAATGGTGTTGGGGAGGGGTGGCAACTTGTTGAGCGGCTTGTGTTGAAAGTATTTTCCTCTTCAAGTTCAGAGAACATATTAAAATGACATTTGATTTATTACTCTGATGCAGGGAAAGTTTGCAAAGTTTCAGTGTTCTCGAAGATTTGACGCCAAACGCGTTTTATATCGAAATATCATGAATTAAAGAAAACAGCATATAGCACTTGTTTAATAATTATTATAGTAGCTGCCATTTTAATTAGATTTCAATATTTGTTTTTAGGTTTAACGAACAATTAAGAACTACAATTATTCTCTTAACTGTCTCGAAACAGTATTTTTCTTACTTTATTAATTATTGTGTTTTCTCATTAATAAGCATTAATAACCGCTGTTTTTAAAACTTCTACTGTACTGGTTGGTTTGAAGTTTAAATTAGCAGTGATTTTTCCCTCATGATTACATAATTTACAAAAGAAAAACAATAAGTCTGAACCTCAAAATGCAAAGTTATTATGAATATGGATTTCTCCCGTGTGTGGATTTTTCCCCAATATTTTGCAGTACACTCCCTACATATAAAGTCGGTTGTTAAACTGACAATGGGCAGATGGACTTGATATAATAATGTTATACTAAACGACTATAGCCCTTAAAATATACGAAAATAGAATGAGCTGTATTTAGATAACTCACTCACTTTAAAGGTAATGGTTAATTGTTTAACAATAAACAAAGATCAGCTTGTGAGGACTCTTATCATTAACACCTGAGCTGCCTCAAATTGACAAGTATCAGCTCTCACCATCTGGGATATGAGGGGCGAGGTCCCCAGGCTCCGCTGTGCAGCGAAGAGCACTGTGGTTATGAGCCGCCCATGGGCTCCGGCCATCACAACATAGGCCGACAGCGCGGCGGTAGCGAGGACGAACTCACGCCGCCCTCGCGCCTCCCAGCTTCCAGGCAGGCGGCCGCTCGCCGCCGTACACCTCATGGGCACTGAGGGAACTGGGGGTACACCCAGCTGAGGAAGGAACATGTCCGGGCGCGTACAGTAAATCTCTCCCAGAGTCTAAGTCACACAACAGCAAGAGGCAAGGAAAAAAAAAAAAAAAAAAAAGTATGAATCCCAAGAAGAAGGGAGGATGAAGGGTGTCTAAATCTGCCAAGGTCCCCTTGCAAACTGTCAGCTTCTCTCCCCACCGACGGAGTTGTGTCAGAGCGCAGTTTGCAGCACCTCGAGTGCAGTGATGCGTGTCTGTGCAGGGTGGGGCAGGCGATTAGTGCATTGGTTAGCCTAGGTCGTCGTGTGTGTGTGTGTGTGTGTGTGTGTGTGTGTGTATATGTATGTATGTGGTGGCAGAGAGAGAATCTAATTTCTGCAGCCTTCACTGTCTGTAAAAAGAAAGAAACCTGTGAGGTAACTATTGTGAGTGCTTGTTGCCATTTTGTGGTCAGTATCCTTTATTTAGCAGATGCTGCACCAACATAATAATAATAATAATAATAATGATAATAATAATGATATTAATAATGATATCTTCGTGATAACCATAATAATAATAATAATAATAATATGTAATAATAATAATAATAATAATAGTTAAAAAGGACTTAGGAGAAATGCACAATTAAAAATAACATACAATAACTAACATTAGCGTACAAATAAAGCCGTAAACATAATATGAATATGAACAACTGTTGCACTTTGAACACACATCTCTCAAAACAATTCTCTCCACGCTTTTGACTGGCTAGTCACCGCAGTATGCCGGGGCCTCTAGCCCTTAAGATGGGCAGGAGGCGTTGGTAGGTCAGCCAGATCTGCGAGAATGTCCGCGATTATCGACGGAAGTCACTGGGCATATTTTTCAGAGAGAAAGTAAAATTGGAGGTATTGGCAGAGATTGACGAGATAAAGAGATAAGCAGAGATACGGAGCACACAGGAGCTGTGGAGTGTAAAATGACAATGTTTACCGAGAAGGAATGGACTACTATTTGCCAGGCCTGGGTATGAAGTCACTGATGTTGTAAGTATTGTCTCTGATATTAGAAAAAGTGGGTAAAAAGTGTAAACCTAGGACATGAGATTGAAAAATGTACATGGGAAAAGTATAAAAATTGAGCCTAATGACTGCAGGGATGTAGAGTGACGTTTCCTCATTGAGTGGCTTAACTATCAAAACAGCAGTTCTGCCTCAATCTGCTCCTTTGAACACACACACACACACACACACACACACACATCATCATCATCTCACTCACTGTCACACACACATGCACACACTGTGCATGTGTGTGTGACAGTGCTAATGAGGCTGAGCACCCTGCGCCCTGCTCAGTGGCCCCGTGGCCCTCCTGGGTTCCCTCAGAGGTTAGCTGTGTAATTACTCCATCCCCATAAATACAGATTCATCATTTCACACTGGAGCCCCTGATGAGCTTGGCTGAGCTGAGAGAGAGAGAGAGAGAGAGAAGGGTAGAGAGGAGAGGAAGGGGTGGTGGTTGGTGCGGAGGGAAGGAGGGGGGGGGATCTAATGATTTAATTACAGTGCTTAGAGCCCACTCTGGCTAAGTGATGGTCCTCTCTGTCTCTTTCTCCGTTCTCTTCCCTCCTCGGCGCTGGCACCTAGAGGGCTTTACTCATGAATCTCAAAGCTGTTTTCCTAAACACATATTATGACGAGCACGCCGCCACTGCCGCCGCCACTGCTGCTGCTGCTGCTGCTGCTCCATGTGTGTGTGTATGAGTGTGTGTGAGGAACAGAGAGAGAGAGGATGCTTAATCTCCATGGCATTTTAAATGGCATTCATGGAGAGCAGCTCTATCCTCATTGCCAAGGTAAATGGAGCCAGGGGACTCTCCATTTCAGCTCGATAAAAGAGCAATGTTAAAGACCCTCACCATTTCTCTCTCTCTCTCTCTCTCTCTCCCTCCCTCTGTCTCGTTTCTCACTTAAAATTAATGTTTTTCTCATGACAGGGGAGGGAAACGAGACATATCCACCATCTAATAGGATAATACAGCCCCATTCACCACCACCACCACCACCCCTCCCTCTCTCCCTCTCTCTCTTTCTGCCTCTCTCTCTGCCTTTGTAGCTGCCTGATTTCCATAATTAATATGGAGGCAGTTAATGAATTCCTCAGAGCTGGAGAAAGGGGGAGAATGGTTTGGCGGTTTAGAGAGAGAGAGAGGCAGGGATAGGGGGAGGAAGGCTTTGAGCTATGCCATTCAACTTCACAGCCTCGGCCTGCTTGTGCATTCACTGCATGTGTGTGTGTGTGTGTGTGTGTGCAGTGTGCTGTGCGTGCGTGTGTGTGTCTTTTAACATGAACCTGCTAAGACTACCAAATATTTAGACTGGCCTCAGACCTCTTTTTATGGCGACGGTGGATTGAGGGATCTCAGGAGGCAGCATGACTCTATTTGAATCCCATTCCCTGCTATTAGCTTGGCCCAGACAAAGGAATAACTTACCGCAGGAAACATTCGAATAAAGTCCGACAATCCACTCGCAATGGCCATTTCCTCCTGGGTAATTTGCAGTAAGACACCCAGAAATATCACTAAAGCTGATTTTTTTTGTTTGCTAACACTTTAACAAAGAGATGATAGGGGTAATGCAATAATGATTAAACAATTGGCTTATTTGACATTCAGACCATTGGCAAGAGCACAGTTCTGCTGTGCATACAATACTGAATTAGCAACTGTGATTAAGGGTTAAAATAAAATCATCTATTAAAATGTTCAATTTCCATAGCCTTACACACTTTTTTCAGAAACAATTAATGTAAGGAATTACAGTTTCAATATCAGTAGTTACATTACAGTTAATAATTTAAGTAACATTCTGATACCGCAACATTTTGGGGGCCAACTTGTTTGATTGTTTGAAGGTTGATATTCGTACGGTAAAAAACACATTAGCTTAACACAGGGGCTGGTGGTGTGCAGTGGTGGTTAGCCTCAACCAAATGAGGAGAAATGCAAAAATTGTTTTGGGTATTCCCTGAAACAGCTTTATATTCACCATATGGTAAACTATGTTAAGTGTCCGCCATTTTATTTGAGCGCCCAATTTCTGAGTGTGACATATCTACATGGTGCAGTCAATTATTCCCTCAAGAGAATGAAAAACTTTCTGGCCATGGAATGTACAGTACTTTCTGTTACCAATCATAATGCACTGCATCACATAGAGATAAGGAAATTACCATTGTGCAACTTCATAAAATGGCAACAATACATATATGTCTGTAATGTCAAATTACTTCTATGAACTACTGAGAGTGTGTTACATAAGTGTATGCATAATAGTAAATGATTGTGGATACAGTTTTATTTCAATTTTGTGTCTTTTTAGCTGGCTTGCTAACATTAGCCACAGACTGGATTACGCTATAAAAGAACTAGTTCATACGGTGATAATAGCACATTTTAGTTAAGTTTTTATAGTGTTGCACTCACTTGTACATGCAAAAAGTGGACAAGGTAAATTGTTGTGTAAAGAATGAAAAAAGACAAGGCAATTGTCAGCATGTTCAAGGCAGGAATCTGCCATTATTCCACCTCACCCTTCTGTATAAAAGGTACAGAAGCAGAATGAGGGGCATTGTTGTCCCACCTTTAAGCCGGCAACTGAGGTAGCCACAGAGGCGAATTGACGCCTGTGGAAAAGGATGAAGCAACGTGGTGGAACATACACTGGCCAACACCGAGGCTGCTGTATTACCATTGCCATGCCTCTGATTCTGCCATGTCAGCATGCTATATAAAATCATGGAAGAGCATTATGCCAGCTAAATGTAACTCCAACGTTGTTTTTTAAGTGTTGTTTTTTTATTAGCTAGCTCGCTAATGTTAGCCACACATTAGCCTACTTTAACGACTTCTGCAGGAAGTTTGAGGGTGTGTGAACATGACAGCTTGATTCTGAGGACAGGACTTCTGAACTGTTGCTCACACACTCGCTAGGGCTAATGTTAAGCTAGCTATTAATGGTCGGTAAATATAATCTTTCCATGTGTATTTAATTTTATGTGTAAATGTGGGTACGGACAATTTGAAATTGTCTAAAGCAAACCTTGATGGAGCTGGGCTGAGTAACAAAAGTCATGTAATGAAACTTATTACTTTTGCTTTTCAGTAATTACAAAAACAACATAATTACCTTTACAAAGACCAATATGTAGAAATTTGCCACTCTGCCCTTTAGTCGTATGATAAATTGTCATAATAAGGTGAAATAATAGCACCTTTTCGTAGTGTTTCAAGTGCCTTCCTGATACAAATGTTAATTTCCTGAAAAACACAGCACAGCCACTCCACTGCTGTCAAAAAAATGACATTTGATAGGAGCTGATAAGAAGCAAAATTATCTCACTTCACTGTCACATTTCTTCACCCTGATTATTATTTTTGCTAAGTAAATTGTCTTTCACAGGCTTTGTGTTGATCAGTTTCCAGGATGTCGAGATTGTGGAGAGACCAGAGGGAGGGAAGGAAGAACAAGCAGTGGAGAGATAAAGAAAAAAAACCTGTCCTCACCCACTTGACAGCAAAGATAAGCAGTGATAGATTCAGCTCTGACCTGATGTTAAAACAGATGGATCACTGTGACGCATAACTAGATAAGCCTGCCAGCCTGAGGTAATACATTCAGCTACTAAGTTTTATGATCCCTCTCACTGAGCTTGTACTTATTTTATCACTCGGTAACATTTTTTTAATCACCATGATATTTGACATACTGCACGGGAGATGTCATTCATAGTCTTAATGGCTTATATCACCTATTATATCAGTGGCAGTGTGACCTGACAGCCACTCGCCTGGAGATGGATCCTGTTGGTTGAACATTTTGACCCAGAGGGGAAACACTAGACAAAGAGCCTATCATTAGCAATTAACGGGCGCGCCAGCGTTTGTTTGTTAATAGCTCCTTTAGAAGTCCAGCGGGACTCATTTACAGTGGATGGGGCTGATAACAAACCCTGACCTCCGTCAAGGGTCACTTTGAATCACTCAAAATGGTGGGCCTGCTTGTGAAACTCAACTGTCTTTTTATTCGCCGACTTCGGCTGAGAGCTGCCGTTAAATACAGTTCCATCATTCCCCGTAGAGAGAACGATGAAAACAAGCGATGTTCAACAAGATTGCTGACTGAAAAAAAAGGTGAATTCCCACCTCCTCCTCTTTACAGAAAGACTTAGCGGGGGGGCTTTTCTCATGGCCAGGGATCTGATTGTTTTCTAAACGGATTATTAACTCTTTTGTTACAGTAGGGGTCACTTTAATGCTTCTTAGGGCCCATTAGCATTGCTTTAAAGAGCACACACACACACATACCCACACACACACATACACACAGATTGCTGTGTTCAAGGATTTGGCGTTTCTTGTCTTTGTTGTTCACAGTGGGAGCGGAATGATACCGTTATAATGCTGTTAAAGACAATACCTCAACTTAAAAGGGGGAGTGTGAGGGAAGGGGTGATTGTGTGTGTGCCTGTGTATGTGTGTGGGTTGTGATGAAAAGGTGCCCTTAGGAAGACCAGTAAGCTTAATGCAATAGTGCTGACTTCAATGGATACCTCAAAGAGAAGTGGCATTACACAGTCCTCTCCACTGAAAATCCCCTACAAGTCCTTGAGTGAGAGAAGGATCAGCTCAGTCTTCACTTCAGGACTGACAGAGATCACCGAGCTGAAGCTGAAGAAGTTAGGATTGCATCTAAACTTGACACATGTAACAGATATCGTGTAACTGTATATTTTCATGTGAAGTATTTCGCTGTGTTCATCCAAAGGAGTCTATTAAAAGCAGGAGCAAGGTACCCTTGGGAAAATCAAAGATACTCAGCTCAGGTCAAAGCATCACGGGGGCCACAGAGCACCAAGGTGTTTGCTCTTTGGCTCATATTGACCATATGAATGTGATGCTGGTGGCGGGGGGCCCCAGAGACCCACGGATCCTGGTTGGGTGCCTCTCCCAGCTTTGAGCTCCTGTTCAGGGAGAGGGATAAAGAGGGTATCCCTTACAGGCCTGACCTCCAGCCACCCCCTCCATCAGAGCGATGGGTCAAGGGTCAGATCAATTGGCTCCCTGTGGCCCACTGTCTGCAACAGGGCTTAATCACCTATTAACTGCTCATGAGAGGGAGATGGTGAGGTGCTGCGTGTCACTTTCATCCAGCTGAAACTGAAGCTTGTGGCTTACATAATGTAATACTGCTGTTTGTTTCCAAGAGCTTCACACATCTTATGTTAAAGTCATAGTTTGTAGATATTGTTGTGTGTTTGACTAATTGCAGTATGGCTATGTAGTTATAGCGGTACTAGGCAAAGGTGTTACTTGCTTGATGTGATGGCAGTGAAGATGTGATTTTGCCAAACACACTGTTCTGCCATAAACGTTGTTTCATCCTGCAATGATTTTACATTGTGGTCACATAATGATCTAAACAGCCATTTCAAGGGAAGGTAAAGTGAAACAAAGTATGGTTTACAGTTCGATTACCTTGTTATTTGCATTTGCATTGATTGTTATGAAAAGGTCTTTTTTTCCGACTAACTTGCTTAAATAAAAAATTAGTTATGTTTGTTATAGTAGAGTTATATTATTACATTTTCTTCAATGAGGGAAAGGTGCTCAAAGATGCTGAAGCCCTAGTGGATGCACACATCAACTCTCCAGGAGTTTCTTCCTCACAGTGAAGCTACAGGTTTAGATTCATTTATCTGGACTTACATTAGCTAGCCAGCTAATAAAACAACCCTGGAGTTACCTGTGCATCTTTCCTCTTTTGTTAGAGGCTAAACCATCTCCTTACACTTTTAGAGTTTGTGTTATGCTAACATGGTACCAGACCACTTTGTCCACCAAACTCAAAAACAGCAAAAACCTATTAACCTTCCATCGATCTCCCAGTAAGACAACAACCTAGCCGATCCCTAAACTGTCAAAGTAACAGCATACACCTGGGATGGTTACTGAATTAGTGAACTTCAAATTGTAATCCCATACACTACTTGTTACTGAAAAAAGTAATAGTTAAGGAAGTAGGTAAGTAATGTGTTATTGCTAACCAATGCTGAGCAGTATCGCAAGTGCAAAATTGCAGTGCTTTCAGTGAATTGCAAAAACATTTGATCATGTCAAAGCTCAGAGTATAAATCCTGTTGTTTAAACTCAGAGAACTTTCAGTTACAGTTATCTGTGTAGATTAAGTCATGGATTCTCTGGAACAGAAATCTATTGTAATATGGGGGAATTTTTGGTATGATATTGTTCCGACATCGAATATCAGCACAGCATATCTGCTATAAGCAGCTTCATTTAAAAGAAGTATCATTATCTTTGGTACTGAAATCCAACCTCCATATCCATGATATTCATATCCTTGTCACAACTATTTACGTACTCCCTGAATAAACCTAAGGTACAGTAAAGCAAACAGATACATGAACTTGAACTAGCTGCAGAGATGTGCTGGCATTTTTATAGTTTACTTTCAGCTTTTGACCACAAGTCATTTGGGCGTGTTTCCTGCTCTTAAGCTCTGTCAACTTCCTCCTAAACCCTACACTCACTCGAAACATCTCCACCCTGCGACGAGGTTGGTCTGACCAGGAGGAGAAATATCTACCTCCAAAAAAAATGTAGTTGGTGAATCGCTTGCTCCACAAAATTTGTTCTCAGAAAAAACCTTTAGTACTTGAGTACTTGAACGTATAAGTCATACAATTATTTAAATATATCAATTTAAAGGTGTATTTTAAAAATGTATAAAATTGTAAAATAAAAATGAGATGACACTGATGATCTGTGAGGGGAAATTGAGATGGTGTAGCAGGAAAAGTGATTGGATAAGAATGAAGGAATAATCTGCAACATTTCATATAAATAAATGTTTGTTTGCAAATAATATAATTCAGCTTATACTCAGTTTATGAATCTTTGCATTTGCTAATCTAAGCACCTGGTGTCTGGTAGGGCTTTCCTGATCCTCTGGCACACAGGAAGTGATGGGTTTATTTGTTTGTTCGGAATCAACAGAAGAAGAAGAAGAAGAAGAAGAAGAACTGAGTAGTTAGCATTAGCAATGATAGCTACCACGGCTAAACAGAGGAAAAGTGAGGTGAATCTGCAGACACTCACTTTTTATAATCTGCAAATTCAAGAGAAAGATGTCTCAACACTGGCTGCTGTTCGACTGACAAGTGCTCCCTGGGAAGTGTAGCACAAATTGTCACATCAAACTCTGTGCATCAACAATTTTAGCAATCAGAACATATTAAAATGCACAGTTATAGTGAGGAATTGTAAAAAATACCAAGACAAATAGTAGTGAAAATACACAAGACTATAGTGTGACTCTTTGCATGTCTGAATGTACATAGTCAAGCCCAACAGAAGGCCAGACTGTCACATATCCGTGCAAAGACTCAATAACAGAGTCTGTCTTGCTGCTGTCTGTCAAGCCTTTGAGAAGCAACAGTGGAGGTGGGGAGCATACATTCCTCACAGCGGCTCCATGCAGCTCGGCCAATTAGCAGCTGAGTGGTTTGTTTAAGTCCAAGTGATGATGAGATGTTGTGCTGGGAGGCAGCCCAGTTCATTAAGCACACTGTTGTCTCTGGTTTACTCAGCTTGCCGGCTTTAACAGCCTCTCAGCGCTTGTTTACCAGCCGCAAATATGACAGACTGTATGTCTATTTGACCGTCTGTTTGTGTGAGTGTGCATGTGTGGAGGTGATGGAGGAGGTGGCGAGTTTTCTGCGCATGTGGGGGGGGGCGCATCTGTGATTTAAGGTACTGAATGTACAGGGGGCGGACACAGTAACACCTGTACAATGTACAGTATGCAATTCAACACAAAACTCGATAAAACTCCTCGAAAATTTCCAAAAAGTTGAGTCAACACCTGTATGACGGTGTCCACAAAAACTCAACATTTTAAACTTCACTGATGTAGAATTGGCTGCAGGGCTGTTACATTGATTATTGCATTGTATTTGGTCGTATATGTTCTCTTTTTAACATGAGTGATTGTGTGAAAGGTGATACAGATACATCTTAACCCAAGCAAAATCTGTACATGGCATCCTTTTCATGCTATCCCATGCCCAGAAAATAATATTAATATTGGACAATTTTGCAAAACCAGGGATAATGGTCAATGCCAATATTTTCAAAATTACTTCCTTCTACAAAATCTACGTATTCCAAATGTAAAAGAGAGAGAGATAATCCTTTATTAGTCCCACAAAGGGGAAGTTTACATTGTTGCAGCAGCATCAGAGATTGAAAAGACAGAAAAAAATGCATTAATATGAGTAAAAGACAAGATATAAGCAAAATAATATTATAAAAAATATAAACATAAGAACAGGACAATGTAATAAAAATATGAACAAAGGAGCAATATACACGGGACTATATACATAGAAACAGGTGGTACTGTTAAGACTAGGAAAAGATCAAGGGTATGGCAAATAAACTGAGGTTAAAGCTTGGAAATATATTTATTCCCTTTTTCACAGGAGTTTTAAGATTGAGATTTTAAGATTGAGTCATGTCGTTACCATGAGGTTGCCAATGGAGATTCAAGACAGTCACTGTTTTCATAAAACTCAGTAGTGCAGATTAAACAAACTAAATATAAAGTGTTAATTATGGTATTCAGAGGTGCTGATAGGTGCATTGTTTTACCTCTAACTCCTTCATATTGATCGACCCAAACATTGGCTGCACCCACTCATCCTTTAGGGTCAGGGGGAAAGGAGGCTGGGGGAAAGGAGGCTGGAGCCGACCCTTATTAGCCCCATAACAAACCTCTTAAAGAGCATATGAATCATACCAAAGCCAAAGCATCCCTCATAAATTGTATTTGAAACGGTTAAAGTAGGTGTGTTACATGTCCATTTACCACAAAAACCTCCACACCCTCAAGAGCAACACACACCAGCAGGATGACATGCATCAAAACATCCGTTTTCTCTGTACATAATCCAGTTTGCATGTACAGTCTTGATAGTTGTAAGTGTTGACTGATGCAGGTTAACGGTTCTATTTCCCAGCATCGACCTGCGTCATGCTGCCAAGAAAGAAACAATCGACATACTGTCCATTGACAACATTGTCCGTACAAATGACACATTCAGTGTACACTACGGGTGTGTCCACTGGTGCAATGCTGCCGAAGTGCATTGTTACTTCCCAGCTTATTACATATTGGCAAGCTAATTACTGTATTGACACAAAATAACGGCAGCTACTGTGAATCATGCATTGCAGATTTGTTCTGCAGCATGGAACACCACGTACCACTTCAAATGTATAATAACAGAGATGCTGCACTAAATGATGACTCACTGGATTAGATGAGAACTAAACTGTTTAAGGTTAGCAACTTTGGCCAAAGTTAGTGTGAATGACACTATGAAAAAAAAAGTCTCTTCTTAAAACACCTAATGTCCACATTAGCCTTAAGAAAAACACTTGTCTCTGATATACCCTGGTAAGAATTGCTGGAGGTTAACGGTTACTGCCCAGAAATTTAGGGGAGCTGATTTTGATCCATGTTAAGCAGATGGATAGAAAGGTTCTGTTATGTCTTCACAGATCAGAAAGCAATTCTTTTGCTTTCCAGGCACCGAAAAGAAGACTGATTCTGGCTGAAGCAAAGCACAACTGCTAATAGAAGTAAATCACATGAGGCTTTGCCATTATGACAAAACCCACTGATGTGATATTCAGTACAGGTATTTGTATGAAAACTATATATGATCAGTATTTATATTAGCCTTTATAAATATTCTTGCATTTTACCATTTCAATTTTTCATGAAAATATCGGCCTCAGATTGATATTTCTTTTATTTATGTCACTCAGCGCACACTAATGCTCAACATTCATCCAACGTGTGCAGCCATTCAGCCCAGCTCAGCGCCTGACAGCCTAATAATGACTCCTAATCAATGTGACTAATGTCTCTTTTCACCACACAGACAAATATTAGTCCGATAGCAGCAGTTAAAGTGCAATTATACCTCTCCTCCCCCTTTGTTTTCTCATTCAACACAGTGTATCAACCAAACCAAATAAGCTAAGACCAGAGGATGTTGACCTAATGAGACCCTAGCCCACTCCACTCTTCCTGATAAAACAGAGCCAGAATCAGCCACTTTACTCTACGCAACACTCGCGCTCTTTCTCTGCAGAGACAAAGAGCGATTATGAGTAATGGAGAGGATGGAGAGAGGCTTGCCATGTGTCTTTTTTCCGTTTTTTCCCCCCCTCCAAAGAAATTTTTCGAAGGCAGGTTTATTCAAGATGTCACAGCTGCATGCGTCTGAGTCAGACCGTTCAGCTGGGTCACAGCTTTCTGACCGTGAGTGTGTGAGTGAGTGTGTGTGTGTGTGTGTGTGTATGTGTGTGTATGTCAGAGCAGTTCTTAAGGCAGTGATGCAGTGGGCGATGACAGATCACTTCATTCACGCAAGACGAGGGCAATTACTTCAACCATGACAGATTGCCTCAGCAGAACTGAGTTTGGGATAAAACCTCTCTCTCCCTCTCTCTCTCTCTCCCTCCCTCCCCATACTCTCTTTCTTCCTCCCTCTTTATATCTCCCTCACCCCTCTTTCCCCCCGTTCAATAAGGAATCTTGTGGTTTTCCCAGCTAATGACTTCCTCCTCACTGTTGTACCATTGTGTGTGTGTGTGTGTGTGTGTGTGTGTGTGTGTGTGTATGAGCAGGGGTGACAGTACCATCTGTCTGGCTGCTGAAGCCCTTGCCCCTGCCCAGCTGGTGGGCACTGAGTAATGGGAGAGGACTTCCTCATCTCGCCCCCCTGAGACACGCACACATTAGTATGCAACACCTACTGTCAGAGAGAGCGAGAGAATAAAAGACAGAGAAAGAGAGAGAGAGTTTTTTTCTGTTTGAGCACTGAAACCTGAGCAACTGCGGGTGTCAAGTGATGAGAACTGAATGCTCTGAGTCTTGAAAAAATGGCATATACAGCAACAATTTCTCTGTGTGTGTCTGTTTGTGAGTGACAGTTTGAGGAATGTAAATGAATGTGTACCAAACCACTGGATTGCTTATTGAATGGGAGGTGGAGGAAAGGTGAGAGAAATGGAGAGAGAGGCAAAGAGGAAATGGATGATACAAGTTAACCCTACAAAAAAAAGCACATATAAAACATATGACTTGAAATAACAGCATGTGAAATATTGTATTTCACATTTGAAATGACTGAAAGTCATGTGCCTGCGTGATGTTTCCGTGTGCACTGTCCAAAAGCCACATATGTTGAAATATACATTTGTCACAAGTGAAATACTGTTTTACATGTATAATTGGATACTATTACAGATATGTAATATTTCAGCATATTACAAAGTAGTGGAAACTGGAGATGGAGGCTCAGATTCTGAACTCCTCATTTTGTTAAGTCCAAGGTGACGACTTCATGTAGCTTGTTTTATTCAACTAATTAAAACCCAAAGACACTCAGTTTATAATCACATAAAAGAAAGAAGCAGAACATCCTCACTTTTGAGAAGCTGGAAACAGAGAACTTTTGGCAAAATGACTTAAATGATGAATTTGTTCAACTAACTGATACGTCAATTCAGTTCATCAATTTAAGGGGACTCCACAGATTTATTTATTTATTTATTTTTTACAAAAAGCCTGAACCATTAACTGGGTTTGTGGAATTTGAACAGGACATGCCATCAAACTGCATTATGGGAAATGTAGGATACAATGTTCTGATCTAATTAGGAACTACAATTAGGAGATCTTGGCCTCTTTTGACATTGATTTTGGTCATTCTTTATTAAAACTGTCTCTCCAAAATCTCTGAACTTCATTGAAAAGCAACAGTAAATTGCTGGAGTGCCACTTTAATTTCATTGTAAACCAGTGACTTGATTCATAAACTATTCATTTAAGCACTGTGTGGTTGTTGTGTGGATGTTTGAAATGGATGGAATTAACCTTTTATTGCACAGTTAATAACCAAATATTTATTAGCTTTAGTCAAACTGTGGTCTAAAGCTGTAGGTCTAATTGAAAAGAAATTGAAGGGAAAGTGATGAAAAAAATAAATAAGCAACTCTCTCCATTCCCTCTACAACAACTGCTCTACTGCCCTTGAGCAAGGCACTGAACACCCGGCTGCTGTAGTGCAGACTTGCAGGAGACGACTAGTTGTCCTGGGTCTACAGTAAGTTTGTAAAACTGTAATGATTTCAAGCAGGATGCTGCAGAACAAGACAGCAGAAATAAAGGTGAAAAGAAAAGCTGGGGTTGGAATTAAACGTGTTTGTTTGGCATTTGACAGGAGCCATTCTGATTTAGACTCCTCCAACATGGCTGATTAATGATGTTTCTTTATCTCCACGCTGGCTTCAGGCACTGGGTTGGATCCGCAGTGTGTTGGCCCACAGAGTGTGATACTATCCCACACTGTGGCAAAAAAAAAAAAAAACCTCTCCTCTTTCTAAATCTATCTCTCTCTGTTTCCCTTTCCCTTCCTCACACTCCGTCCAGCTCTCTCTCTCTCCCTCTCTCTCCTCCATCCTCTTCTGTCTCAGTATCGCTCTGTCCTCTCTCTCTCTGTCTCTGTTTCTTTCTCCTTTCAAGCGTGGAATCATTTAATTATCGCCTATAGCTCTTTTGGCAGGCTGTTGAATGCCCACCTCTCAAAGCCTGGAGGAAACAATTTACCCTGGGATATCACACACACACATACACACACACGCACTCCAACATGCACTCTCACTGACACACTTCAAGGAGAGGATTTATTACAGCAGGTCCATCCGCAGTTCACAGAAATTCATCAGCAATTCCAGATTGAGGAAATATTTTGAGGGAAAAAATAAGACATTAGCCAGACCAAAAAATGTCTGGCCACTGCTCGGATCCTGGAACAGTTTTGCATATGTTCTGAATGTATTTTTTCACAGATAAGGCTTGTGTTTGAGGCAACAGTTTGTGTGTATATGTGTGTGTGTGTGTGTGTGTGGGACTACTGCCAGTGTGAGGTAATGATTAAATGTCGTAAAGCATTTAGAGCGTTTAACTTCCCATTATAGGAACAGTAGGAGGTGATTCATTTAAGGCTCTCGCTTACTTGTGCATGTGTTGCGTGTGTTTGTGTGTGTGTGTCGGTTGGACCCCTATGGGACGAAGATCACCACATCACCCATCCCCATAGAGCTGGAGAAGGCGAACAAAACACAGCAAGCAAAAGAAAGGAGAGAGGACAGGAGAAGAAGGGAAAACAACTGGGATCCATTGAGAGGAAATTAATGGCCCATCTCATATTGTCAGCATTGTTATTGTATAAGGGTCTCTAGTGGGAGGAGAACCCTTTAAAATGATGTCTGCTTAGAAAAAGAGCACTAAAAATGAAGACAAGGCAGAGAGGGGGATGAAAGGGGGAAGAGGGGCGAAGGCTGTAAATTTTCGACAGAGCTCTCAGTTCATTACAGGGTGATCAGAGACGAGGCAGAGCCAGACAAAGGGCCTCAGTGTTGTTAGCCAGCTCCTTCAGTGTTACACCAGGGTCAGCTCTTTAACTCACGGGCAATGAATAACTGGGCTTTCAGTGGGGACAATGGCGGGCCAGCTTTCCCCAACTCTGGGCAGCACCTGCCTATTGTTGAGGAGTTGAACCGGGGAAGTCACCAGTCTGTAGGAACGCCGAGAAGTTAAAAGACACGACGGATGAGTGGACTAAAGGAGCTGCAGAGATTTAAGGTGTGTGTGTGTGTGTGTGTCTGTGTGTGTGTGTGCGCGAACCTGGAGGTCAAGAGTACTCCATCATCACCATGTCATTAAAGATTAAAGTGTTCACTGCGTATGAGGCCCACAAGAATTCAGTGGAGTAGTGTGTGTGTGAATGTCTGCTTTGGCTTCTCTCACAGGTAGCTGCTCAAAATTCAGACTGAAACAATTCAGCAGAAAACTCCATAAGTGAGTCAGCTCCCTTTTGGGCCAATCAGAAACCACTCTGTCCACTCTCTAAAATACAAATGCCTTGCAGTTCCTCAATAACAAGCACGTCAGATCAGCCAAACAATGTCAATTCTACAATGTACTTTAGGATATGGCCATGTGGGTTGCATTTAGTTTGCTTGCTGGGGAGAGTACACCTGTGTAATGTTTGCCTGTGGCTCTGGAGGGAGCTCTCTTAAGTCTTAGAAAATAACCCTGATGATGTCATTTTGGCTTGGAGGCTACAAACTTATAACAGAAAGCTAGCATTACAAACTGGGGACATGGAGGTTTAAAGACAGGGACATTTACCATGGACAGGGACCCAGTATTTTAGGAGCTTGACCAACACTGGGGAATATTATGATGTGTTTGGAGTGGCCCTTTATGAGCTGCATAACCAGCCAGCTCAGTTTGCAAACTGAGGTTTTCAACACCAGTGATCCCTCCACCTATTGTGCCAGTTCAATTTAGTGCCACCCTGATAGTAAAGCTAGATTCTCAATGCAAATTAAAATCTTTGAGCCAAGTTTGATAATCCAGTGGGCCTGTGGCTGAACACAGTTCTCAGATGTGCCACTCCACTCCTAAATTGTAGTCTCAAATACTGAGACAGTTCAAGTGTTCACAGAACACAGGATTGAAATACACTGGGAAATCATCCTTTACTGGCCCTGAAATGTAATTAATAAATATGAACACTGAAATGACAAAGGAGGACATCAAGAAAAAATAAATAAAAAAATGCTCATGAAATATGTAAATGAACATAACAGACAAGACACAGTGGAGCCCTTTTGAACCTGCAGAGCACAGTCACAGGATTTCTCAGGCCATATTATGATCTCTGTTCTGATGGACACTCGCCTCTTTATGATTAACTGTCATTCACATGATGATATTTACAGTACATCAGCCGCCAATCAGCACACTCCCACACAGACGCCAATACTTTAATCAAAAAGCTCCTTTCATACGTACATATATCCCTCTGACTGATTGACTGCACACTGCAGTGTTACTTCTGAACACCTGATTTCATCCAGAATCTTAAACCCATAGTCTTAAAAATCTATTATTTTTGCCAACAGCTGTGAGATCATTAAATTTGTTTCCTATGCAAATCAAATCATGTGTGGGATACCACCTGAAATTTAAAACATTTGACGGACGGGTGGATGCACACACACAATTACTTCACCCTCACTAGCAGAGAAATAAAAAATGATTTCTTAAGCTCCAAGTGAGTGCACACACACACACACACACACACACAGTCGCACACACACACATAGCAGCTGTCTGAGGCAGGCAGGGTCAAACGGTGGTTAATTAGTCCCGTCACCTGCTCAGGTCACCGCACCTTCAGCTCAGCTCGGCTGAATAATAATCCTGCAATATTAACACTGTCACGTTGGCTGGGGTGTTGGAGTGAACCTGTTGTTGATATAATACATTACATCCTGCTGTCTCGCCTCCCTGACACACACACACACTCTCTCTCCTCTGCTTCCCCAGTGGAGGGCCACCAGAAACTGTCACTTAGCACTAATGACTGCTACAACGATGTGTGTGACAGGTCTCCTCTCCGTCTCTATCCTCGCAGCAGCACATGTGATTCCTCAGCTTCCTTCCTTCCTACCTGCTGCTGCTCTCCGTAAATTATATCAAATGCGAACCACTGCCGTAGTGGTCTGTCAAACTGGAAACCGGTTTTGAAACCTACTCTCTGAAATGCGTCTCATTAGCTCGATCTGTCTGCAAATTTCCAGCAATAGGAGTTAATGATGCATTGAGAATATTTTCAGGTTGGGGGAAAAGGTAGATTTGGGCATCAAAGCGTGTGCCAGGAGGATGTTTAGTGTTTGTTTCTCAGGATGAGTCCCTCTGTGTGGAAAACAGGTGCTTCACGGACACAGGGAAAAGCAGGAATGATTTCCCATCTGTCTGTTCCATAGGGAGATAACAGGACCGTCTTATCTGAGGTGGAGTGCATCTCCCTGCACTGGGAACCTTTTAATGGTGCGGAAAACCTGCCTTCCGCCTCTGAAAATCTACCTTGGAATTCCCATTTCCAACAGCCTGTGACTACCTTTCCAGAGCAGTTTTCCCATTGACTTCAGCTATTTTCCAAACTCTGCTGATATCCTTATCACTGAATGAATTTGCCTATAGAAGCAATAAAGTAGAAAATAAAAAATAAAGTAATTTGTGTTAATATTTATTTTGATACAGGCATATCCTAATAAATCTAGCCTGGAGATACTTAGATTGCTTACACACTAGCAAGTACACACACACACACACACACACACACACACACACACGAGGGGATAGAGGGCTGGATAAACGCCAGCCAAGCCTCATTAGCTTCGTGCTGCTTTTCTGGAAAGACAGGCAGAGCTAGACAGGAGAGGGGGAGACAGAGAGGGGGGAGGTTAGATAAGCAGAGGGGAGTTGAAAGAGAGCGAGAGGAGGCAGAAGGAGAGGGAAACCAGGTTTATGAGGGGCGGCAGCGAGGCAGAGCCCAGCACAGTGACCTGTTGGATTAAGACTATTAGAAACCCATCTGGGGCTGCTTGACCACTTCACTGGCGGATCCTCCCCCAGCAGCCGCTCAGCTGACCCCCACCGACACAATACACCCCTGGGACAGGCACACTAGCACGCGCACACACACACATACACACCTCCTCTGTTGGAACAGATGAAATGCTTCATGTCAGTCCTGAAATGCTGCATGTTACTATCTTTGACAGATGGAGAGATGACCCACAAGTCAAATACAGCTCAATTTACTATTCCATACAGGGACCTTAATATACTGAACCCACAAAATCTTCTCATATAAACTCACCTCGGCTGCATTTGGACATGTAGACCAGCTAAGCCCAAAAATATAACTGAACTGTCACTTTGTTTCACTCAGTTCATTCACTTTACTGTCAATAAGTCTTTGCTTATGATGAAAACTGCATGAAATATTACTAATCCTTTGCATCTGATGTATTGTACGGGAGTTGCAGTTGAAATTAAAGAAGTTAAAGCAAGTGTCATTTGAAGTTGAAGTTCTGACAGAGTTTGAGGAGTCAGTGTCAAATCAGTTGAGGTGTAGTTGCTGAAAACAAATGGAAATTTAGTTTCAAGTTATAACCCAGTAGGCAGCCAAGCAGTCAGTTTGTATTTAAACAGTATAAGCTGTGAAGTGAAGGCTCTGTCACACCAGTATTTAAAATGATGAAAATTTCACTTTCAATTAATTCCACTGCATTAGTGCATTCACTCCTAGAGAAGTAAATCAGCACACTTTTTTTTTTTTTTTTGCAATAACTGTGGTGAACTTTGACAACGAATATGTCCTTCTCACTGACAGCAAGCACCTTGACAGTGACCTCTGAGGGAACATAAACCCAGAGAGTCCAAAATAAATTAAGCTATTCTTGGTTATTGGTTGTATGTCACCATCCAGTTCCAGTTCCCTCTCTCAGAGTAAAATTTATTGTGCATGAGGGGAAGAGGAATGGTTTGCAGACAGTTGTAAGACAGGAGTCAATGGTACAAATACGTCTATTGAATAACAGTCAGTGAGCTTGCTAGCTCAGAGTGCTATTGCTATTGCTTAATTGTCAGGGAAGTAAACAATGCTGTAATGAGAAAATAGAAAAAAGAGCTCAAAAAGCTACTGACAGTCTAGCATATTAGCACACCAGTTATAGGTAACCATATAGCCCTGTGAGTGGTCCTTATTTGACCAAGCTTTGTGAAGATGCGTGGATGAATTTTGCCCAGATGTGACCAGGCTTTAAGAGAATAAATCAGAGATGAGGGTGGCAGTTTGTAGGTCTGAAGTTAGACAAAAATGAAATGTGCATAATCATAAATTATCATAATTTCTTCAGTAACAACTTAATTTCAATGTCATCTTTGTACTGGCTCACATCTCATTTGTTTCTCCTGATGATTACAGTAAGGCCATTCTCTGGACTGTGGGCTCATCGTCTAGTTGAACACTGGTTGCAGTAGCTACTCTCAGTTTTATTGTTAGCTAAGAATCAGAAAATGGATTTAGTGAATAAACTTGTAAAAATAAACTATTAGAGGTAAAGACAGTCTAGTGGGTACACTTTCTGAAATGTTTGAAATGAAATGTTTAAATAGTCTTGATTTATGAAATGATCTCTAAGGAATTCACTGCAATCTTTGTTTTCTAAGCAATAAATATTCTGTATAGACTAAGGATATCTCACAATGTTTCTCTGTTCATCACTCCCTCTCTCTCTCTTCTCACTCTTTATCTTCTCATCTCATTAGCCCATTTAGCGTCGCTGAAGGGTAGCAACCCTTTCGGGAAACTTTTGTGGGTGGTTTCTTTGGTTTGAGTTCATCTTCGGCGGCTGTAAAATATTTCCGCCGGCTTCAGTTTCCGAGTCGTGAAGAGCCTTGCTACACGAGATTATGAGCTGTGGGGCTCAACGCAGACAGACGAGCTCCCAGCAGAATCACTCCACATCAAACCCTTCAATCACTCACCATTTACTGGGCTAAGCACAGATGAGAGGGCTCTCCACTGCGCCACACACACATGCGCACACACTTGTGTACACACAAACCTGCTGCATGAATACTCATGCACAAGAGAACCAAGTTCATGGTGCAGAAATATACTTGTACACACAGTCGTGCACAGGCGTGCACATACACAATCAGATCAAATGCACTACACACACAGGCATGCGTACACACACACACAAACGAGAAGCCTTTTAAATATGCACCATGTCTTTGAAAATAAAAGTCAAATGCAAAAGAGAAATATTTATGAGGTTGATATCAGTGTTTCTGTGTGAAAGTATAGGCTGTATTAGTGACAGCGTGTGTATGAGTGTGTGTCCCAATGGTGTCACCATAGGGACGAGGTGATGAGTGATATCTATCCATCAAATCATGCGCAAGCACATCATTACCATACCTTCCCTCTCCCCCTTTTCTCTCCCTCCTCTCCTCTCATCTCTGTCTCTCTCTGGGGTGCGTTCGCTCCGAGCGCTCCTTCAGTGTTTTAACGCGTTAATAATCGTCAGCTATTCTGCAGTCAAGAGGGAGGAACGGGTAGTGGATGATGTGGTGGTGGATTGGGAGGGGTGTAATGATCGGCTGACCTCTGACCTGTGAACCACCCCCCGCCCCTCCTCACCCTCTCCCTCTGTGTTGAGTGGCTGGCCTCTCATCTCGGGGGTCCATCAGGGACCTATTAAGGGCTGTCTCACACTCCGCCACCTCACTTAACTCTGCCTTGTCAATATGCTACAGCATGTGTGTGAGAGAGAGACTCAGAGTTTGTGTTTATATTCACCTCCCTGTCTAGGAAGCCAGTCTCCCGCCTCCCTCCCCACCCCGCTTCTCTCCCCCCTTTTTCTGTCGATCACACTTATTTTTCGCCTCATTTTTCACTCTCTCTCTCCCTCCATTTCTCTGCGGCTCTCCCTCTCTCTCTTTCTCTCTCTCCCTCCGTCCCTCTCGCCGCGTCTGTCTTTGGAGATGCTAATTCCTGGTCCGGGGAGACTAGATGAAACAGAGCTGAGTCTCTCTCATTAGCTGACACAGATGCCGAGGCGTGTGGACCTGAATAACAACACTCTGGCAGGCTGCTGCCTCCTCTTTCCTTCCACATGCTCTGTTGACGATCTCACATTCCAGCCATATTCCCCACGAAGCTCAGAGTGTGTGTGCCTGTGTGTGTGTGTGTGTCAGTCTGTTTGCTTATCTGTGTTGCAAGTTTTCTTGAAAAGTTGCGTATGCTGTAGTGTCATTTTTAAAAGATCTGTGAGAATTCTTTGGGGAGTCTAACAAATTTTTAAAGCACCTTGTGTCGCATTTTAACATCAAGTTTTTTTCTTTTTCAGTTTTGAGACATCAGTACCATTAAAGAAGATTGACAGCAATATCCCACTCTGTGTGCCAGGTCAGGTTGGGTCACATTTGGCAGAATATCTATGTAATTAACAGAGGGAGGCTCAGTGGTGGAGAGTACGTCATGTGGCCCAGGTCCTACCAACACCTTTGTGTTTTATTCTGTTTTTCCATAGTGTTATTTTACTTTACTTGACAGAGAGAATCCTCCACTGTTGCTCCTCTCTCTTATTCACATCAAAGACTTAAGAACAGAAATAGAGTTTTTTCATGTGGCGGAAAAAGTCAGGTGTAATTGATAACAATAATGATGGCTGAGTTCCATTAAATGTCATACTGGGCCATGTCACTCAGCAAGCATGAAAATGGCTCACCTGAGTGAAACGTAGCCATCACTAATGTTAATTGATTCCACGTATAACTATATATAGTTACAGAAAGTTACATTCCCTCCATTAGAACTTGTCCATGCTGTTACACAAGTTTATTTTCCACAGCAAATATTTGGTGGTGTAAATAATAACATTAACAATGGCTCTCATTTCTATTCAAGTATCCCATCATTATCTGACACTGATGCATCTGAATGGAATTCAGCTCTTGTGCTTTTCCCACTGAGTAAAATGTTTTTATGAAAATTGGCCTACGGCAGTGTAAATGTGCTATTTTGAGCAGATTCTACACACATCTGCATAGACACTGTGTGTTGTCTTTACATCAGGTGCCTCACAGAGGACGTCATTTCACGATTATGTGAGTGCATTTTCTTTAACGGCTTCACACAGTGGCAGTCTGTAAAACCTGCAAGCGTAAGAGTCATTAGTTACATTTTTAGTTTGTCCTCATGCTCTATAATGCTATAAATGTTGTTTCAGAAGCTTTTTGAGAATGAAAAGGCTTGAGTTAAACAAGCATGTTTTTGAAAAATCATCTTAAAATGTAAGAATGATGATAATAATATCAGACATTGCATGACAGCAGAAAAATCATGGGAAGATTCAAATTGAAACGGTTACTGGTATCAGTAATTAGCCCTCAAAAGTGCATGAACCTAACCCTAATAAAGAACAGGGAAACAGAAAAACAACCAAACAGATGAACAACAAACAATAAATACACAGCACACAGAGGGCAGAACAAAGACTGAGAAACACAAACAGTGTGTGCGCTGTGACAGGCAGTAATCCAGCATTAAACCAGATCCACATGTTAGACAGATGATGCTTCCTGGTGTTTTTGGGCTTCCCTTAGAGTCAGACATGACCTCACCGACCAGTACATGTCATCATCCCCATCATGTCCTACCTGATCTCCACCTCTGATAGTCACCTCTCCGTGAAGGTCTCCCCTCTCACGCACGAGCTGCTTTACATAATTCAACACTCATTTATTGAGGCCCAGCTCCTACCTCCCTGCATAATGGATCAAAGAGTAATCTGGCTTTAGCTGCAAATTTAACTCTATTTTTCTATTTGCACACACTGTACACACACACACACACATCCGCACAGACACACACACAAGACTCTTTAACTGAGAGATTGGTCTGAAGTGACAGTAATGTAATATTAATAGCCAGGGGGGATGACAGTCTGTCCCCATTGTGTTGATACCCGCAGGCTTGACAGAGCTTTGGTCACACATCCCACTGCTGTACATCTGCTAACACTGGTACAATAAGTCCTCTCTGTCTCTTTCAATCTCCCTCTCTCTCTCTGTCTGTCGCTTGCTCACAGATTTTAAGATTTGGATCCTTTTCTGTCCAAAAGGTATTCACCTGTACATAAACCCATGAACAAATTCAAATCTTCATACAAAATGATGTAGATATGGTTCGACTATACCACTGCTGCGCTGGTTAGCAAGTCCCGTCACTGCAAGGAATATGGGTACAGTAGTTCATTTTCAGTCAATATCTCATAATGTACACTGTTGTGAAAATAGTACCCAGCAAACACATTACTTTGCTGTCTGAGTAATGTGTTCTGGAAAGAACTGTACAGGTTTACACCTGCAATAAGAACCAGTGAGTTTAAAGCTTAGCTCCACAGACAGACTGAAAGAAGCTGAAACGTGTTGAGAGGCCGACTAACACATTGTTGGTTTTGGTCTTTACTTAGGATCTGTTGACAATAACAACAATATAGAATAAACGAAAGCCTTTAATAAGTGGATTAGGCCACTCAAGCTTATAATCGCCTTTAAGGTATATGATTTGTGTGGATTTCCATAAATGATCTAAATGTTGTTTTCATCCTGGTAAGAATTCAATTCTGTGTAAAATGCTGAGTAATAAAATGGAAACGGGCCAATAAAAAGAAATGGAAGTTACTCAATATCCTCTCTCTGATCCACTGTCTTGACTCCAAAACCTTTCATTCTTTGTTTGAAATTCTTTAAATTCAACATCGTGTTTTATGTACAGCCCTGATGTAGAGCTTACATTAGTTTATCAGCATAAGTGGCTTCACAATCACTGGCTCTCACTGGTGTGGTAATTATAACCATACATATAAACATACATGTTTGTAAGGTTTGGATTAGTTCTTCAGCAAAGTCTGCATCACTGCTTGGATTCAGCTTTTTCTGCTGAATCTAACTGTGTATCTGTTTGCTATAAATAGCCGATAGTCAAGAAAGACATTCCTTGATGTGAACATAGAAAACAAACTATTTCATATAGGAGTGTTACATGTTTGATAATATACTTAATATTTACTAGATATTATTATTCTGTTTCTCTATGTTGCAGCCACTTGTGCCCACCTTTGCTGCTCTTCCTGAGGTTTCTCCCTTTTTTCCCCAAACGTTTTTATGGAGTTTTTCTTAATTGAAATCAAGGGTAATAGATAAATTTGTGATCTTTAGGCTGTATAAATGCAATTGAATTGACTTGATACGCAACATTGAAATATATATCTGTCCTTATTATCTCTGAGTTGTACCTTGGTGACAACACCACAGTGTGCATACTGTTGGTACAAAGTTTAACCTGAATGTACTGATGCAATGAAAGCAGTTTTCTGAGAAATTCAATTATGTGTCCACAGTTCTTGGCCTTCAGCTATTCACCGCACAGCCCTGATGTATGCAGCCACAGCGTCCTGACCTGAGGGATAAAGGGTCTTTTCCTTCAGAGGACTGAGAGAGAGAGAGAGAGAGAGAGAGAGAGAGAGAGAGAGAGAGAGCAGCACTTTGACTTAGCAGTTCTGTGCCTGGGACCGAAGAGAGATAGAAGAGAGGGGGAGACAGAGTCTGTCCGGCTTCAATCAGACGAGTACAAGTCAAAATCCCCATCTGAGTCACAGATGCAGATGAGTGGAGATGGAGGGACGGGAGAAGTGGAGGGGATGGGGTGAGGGTGGTGGGGGTGAAGAGAGGACGAGGAGAGGAGAAGAGAAGAGAGGGAGAGCAGCAGGGGAAGTCATTATCACTTCCCAACCTCACTCGCCGTCTAATGTATTCAAGGGGAAACAGTTAGATTTGGTCCCTTTGGCAGCCAACCGTAAACAAATCGATTTGAATGGGAGAGATATAAAGAGCTGTTTATAGTGCCCCCGCATCTCTGAGCGTGTGTGTGCGTGTGTATTGTGAATATACATTTGTGTGACACAGTATGGAAATGCCATTATGCACGCTCACTGTTTGGCTTTAGCTTCTGCTGCAGCTTTGAACTGTATATTTCGGGAAGAATAACTGATGCAGCACCTACGTTCCCGCCCGTGTGTGTGTGTGTTTGTGCAGACTTGTGCACGGCCCCATGTGTTTTTCCTTCTTCTATGTGTTTTTCATTTTTTCTACAGCACCAGTGGTGGTCTGCTGTGGCCTCTTGTTTGAGCTGCAGTGAGCCAGCGTCTGGTTTAATCGAAAGTTCGAAGAGTCCCTGCTCCGCTCCCAGATCCGGACTGAGGGGGATTATTGTAATGACTTAAGAGGACGTTTGGGTGTATGTGTGGGCAGGGGTGTTGTCCCTTGTTGAGTGAAAGTTCAACAGCCTAAAATCCACTCAGGTAGAGGGGGCTTTACCAGCCAAACATCCGCACAGGGCGCCACTTGTCCCGATTTGATTTCGGACATATTTGAGGATCCGTCAGAAAACTGATGAAAGGAAAATATAGAGCTAATCCTTGTTAAAATTGAAGGTCTTGCAGTACACACACACCCACAGGCATGCAGGCATACACACACACACACACACACACACACACACACATATACATATACAGATACACACCCTGTACGACATGTGTAACCTAAGTCTGTTGTGATTCCTTTCCTGGTGAGGCCTAGAGGAGTCTAGGAGAGGTTAAAGAAACACTGCGCAGTGTGAAAACACACTTGTGAGGTGTGCGGCCTGAAATCTGACACGCACACACACACACACACACACACACACAAGGCTTTGATTAATTGGGTCTGTCTGTGTTTGCCGGTGAAACAGTATTCATTCAGGTTAGAGACCCTCTCTTAATAAAACGTCAGTGGATAAACAGCTCGATGAGGCAGCCATTTTGGGGATTAATCCTCGGGCTGGCCTCAGTTACCTCTGAGACGCTGAGGTTCAGAGGTGAGGGTTATGAACTACTACAGAGGAAGACAAAATGGCGGCACACATTCACTGACTAATGAACAGAAACCCTTGTGGATTCAATTCATTCTCTAATTTTGCAGCAGTTTTCAAACCCGGGATTCAGGGATTAAGAGACGCCACAGAGAGGAATTCAGGAAAATGAGGAATAGTTTTACTTCATTACAGTTGGATACATTAAAAATAATCCCATGAGGAAAGTAATCATCCATGACTGACTAAGCAAAGTACATGGGAAAAACACTTATAATCTAGTGAAACTGGAATCTGTGACGTAGAGGATAAGGCTGAGGATAACGCTGGTGCTATTCTTTGTTTTTCATACAGTAAACAAATTACAAAGATCAAAATAATCGATTTTATTAAATGTATTAACTGTGTACCCAAAGCCTGATATAGCTTATTCCTCTGTGTCATATAACTCCATTGTTGTTCAAAAATGATTAAAAACGCATTAATGTGGGATGACCCAAAAGCCAAGCGATTAGTTTGTATATTACACAGGTGCAAACAGGTGCAAAAAGCAGAAAGTCCCTGGTTCGACTCTTGGCCAGCTAGAACACTTACTGCTCAGTCCCCTCCTCTCTTTCTTGTGTTTCCTGACTATTTCCATTTACAGTTTCTAGTAAGACACTAAAAATGTTAAAACAATAATAATAATATTCTTTAAAAAAGCTCATTAAGGAGCCCATCCCACATACACCATCCTGCTGCTGTAAATACTATGTGTATTCATCCACTGTTGAAAATAGTCCCAAATATTTGCAAGATTTACCACTATTAGAATAACATTTGCTAAAAAGTACAGCACCTAGCTATTTTACAAAATTTCTATGTATAAAAATTTGAATTTGAAATTTTTAATTTGAAAAATTAAACTGTATGTTCTTGACTTGTTTTTGAAGATTTACATCTTCAGTAGGAACCATGTGGCTTGGGGCAGAGTTACAAAGACAGGATAAGGAGGTCAGACTTGGTTAACTGTTGGTTTAGGTCTTTTGAATGGATTCATTAACAAGAAAAATACAGAATCAGGCCAGCCTTATCCTGAAATATATGTTTGTTAGGGTTTGGAGAACCCTCCCTGTTTGGTAATGTATTATTTTAATAATCATCAGTGTATATAAAAGTGAAATTGCTACTGTATGTGATATGATAACATCATTGCTTAATAATAGCTCTTCAGCTGCAGTCACTCCAGCAGGTGTGTGTCTAAGAGGTGTCTCTCACAGTGTCTCTCTCTCTCTCTCTCTCTCACACACACACACACACCCCAGGACGGCTGGCGCAAATGTTACTCCTCAATAATTCAACTGCTTTAAATGGCAATCTGCACGAAGGCAGGGCTGAAAAGAGCAAAGACACTAGAAAACCACATTGTATATAGCACATAGATACATGTATATAGTGTACAAACTTAATTTTGGTATTTTTAGAATCTGACTTTCACATTTGGATCAAACAATCAAATCTCAGCCATAAACAACATGGAGCAGCACATATTTGAACAGTGACAACAACACCGATATGCTGTGTCATTTGATTGTCACTTTGTGATTTAAGGAAACATATTGAATGGATTTAAGAAGACACCGGCATCAGCAGATTTCCTGTGTGGACAGCAGTCCTCGTCGGGTGTCTCGACTCTCACATGTTACTGATTCAGAAAGCAAAACGAGAGCATTTCATATGCCTACCGTATGCATTCTTTTGTTCAACACCACATGTTTATTTAGGATGATAAACAATCAAACCCAGCGACGCTGAGGCATCAACAGATGAATAGTGATGAGGTCAGGGTAAATATTAGTCCTGTGCTGATAGTTGAGATGATAAATGGGGAGAATACACACACACACACACACTTTCACTCAGCGCTCTGTGGATCACTCTGTGGCTCTGCTTCAGGCCAGCACAGCTTGGAAACTGTAGCGACAGTGTCAGCAATGTTTTGGGAACACAGAAATAATGCATTTTGAACAGCAAAAGACTGGCTTGAGAATTTTGCTTCATTAATAATTTTTTCATCACAGGCTTCACCTTTATTTAAAGTATTATGAGGGTAATAAAAATGTTTCATAGTGTAATGTTTCATGTTTCACATATGTGCCGTTGCTCTGATGAAATTTTGCTGGAATTTAAGGATTAAAAAAACATCAATAAAAGCTGCTGACTTCATTAAAATCTAATAAAATACATCTGTGATCATCTTCCTCTGACAGCACCACTTCATAGCATAATCCCAATATGATTTACTGTGAGTTTTTGCCAAAAGCGCACAACCAATTGCTATTTTTTAATGTAACTCAGAGACATAAAGGACCATGCACCATTTTCTAATAAGAATTACTTTATAAACTGTAAGTAATTGCTGTAATAATAGTTGACAAATTATGTATTATTTTTATGGATTGGTAATAAGCCATAACAAGCTCAAGTGACTTTTAACCTGGCAACAAAAAGCTGCAAAAAGCACACAAATGACCTCTTACTTTATATATATATATATATATATATATATATATATACATATATACATATATATATAAATGATTAAAGCATTAAAGGATAATACAGGCAATATTTTATGGTTTTGTTATTGTCAACAAATCCCCTCAAAATACCACAACCAACTGTATTTTCATATGCCTCTCATTACCGTTCAGCTTCACTACCCAGTCTGTGGCACTCAGCTCCAAATCCATTGGTTCCTGTTGAAGATTCAAATCTTTTTTCGAAAAGGGTCGTGTTTATGTACTGTAATTTAACCCATCAATTTCTTTTTAACAGAAACCTGGCGACTGTTGTTACTGGCAAATGTTACTCAAACTGGAATAACTGGTGCAGTTGTGGGGGACTATTTACAACAGTGGATTATTACAATCATTTGTTCTCTAGTATATATTTATGCTACAAGGCTGTGTATGTGGGATTGTTTCAAAATAAATTAAAGTGCCCATGTTCATGTTAAGGAAGGAACATGTCACCAAGTGCAACATTGTGACTTTTGGGCACCGAATAAAAAGCTAGTAGGATAAATCCATTATCATTTTGGTGTTTACATGGGATTTGGTAACAGTAGGGAAAAGTATAGAATAGCACCAGACCTATCCTTTATGAAATGATTTAATAAAACATGAAACATAAAATATTAGAAAGTGATAGTAAAAGATGTAGTGCAATGGCAGTGAGGATTTTATACAGAGTGAGGATCTGGGTGTGCTGTAGTAAAGGTGAAAGGCTGCAGGTAGGGTGGATACTGCAGTACCTGGTTAACTGGTCCACCTTCCTTGTCTTTGTATTTAATACAGTGATGATGGGATAATCCCCCCACTTCTACACCATAAAGATGTCTCTATCCTCTGGCCCTTATCACACACACACACACACACACACACATACATACAGGGACATCTAAGGCACAGTCTGTGTGTTTGAGGTACCAATCTCATAGGAGCAGCTGTAGCCTACAGCCTATATGGAGATGGAGGGGACCCAGTCACCCTGACCTCGTCACCCCGCACACACTGCACAGTTCTTGCAGAACAAGAGGCGAAGGCAGGGGGAGGGCTGCAGTTCACTAGAGCTACTTCAAACAGCTCACTATAGAGACTCAGAGAGCATTATCTGATCTAGGTGTCTGCACACAGAGATGGTGAAACAGCTCTGTCGGCCACTGAGGATGAGGTGAGGATAAAATAGATATTTGTTGATGGCTGTTGAGTTCATGTTATGTTAAAATGAGGCGCCTCCTTAAATTGCAAACCTCTGCTGCAAGCTTTGTTTTAATGAGAACATTTGTAAAAATCAATCATACATGGAATCAGTACCAAAATATGATATCAATGTGTCATAGATGAAATTTACTCAGACACTCTTGAACAATTCTGGAAATAAGAGCACGTATCATACAATCACATCTCATCATTCAAAATAAAGACCACATTTCCCATAAACCCGTAAATTTGCTGTAGTGCAGAAGATATATCACTTTGTTCCCCCTCCTCCTCTGTCGCATTTGTTTGTGATAATAGACACTTAATTTTTTAGGCAATTTACTTTCCGTGTTTTCCATCATTTGCCACCGAGACAAACTGAAAATCTGCAAATACACCACCACCCAGTAATGTTGGTAAAAAGTTGTTTTTTCAGACTTTGACACAAACTGACACAGTGTGATATGTCATGTAGAGGCTGTAAGTTTTGTCAACTATTCCTTTTTTTCATATTTGAAAAGTTTTTGTCTCAAAACAAAGACTGTAATGAATCCTTGCTACAATCCCACATGTAGAAGCAGCAGGTAGAGAGCACTGTACGTTTACGTGTGCATTAGTTCAGGCAGTATTACCCGATTTGTAGTGATTGTAAGTACAATATAGGTGTCACAGTGTAAGTTGTCACGATGTTATGATAATGATGTCTCAAAATGAACAGTAACAAATTTTAGTACAAGCTATAGGTGACTGTGACATTGTACATTTATTTATGCATTTTACCAGAAAGACTAGATTTCACCCACTTACCTAATTTCATGACAAACTAAATTAAATCCACCACTGTTGCATGCGAGTGTATTCAGTCAGTAACCAATAACCGCCAATAAACACCAATAAATAAAAGTTTCCTCGGCAGCCCCAGTGATCAGTTTCAGATTTCAGTGTTGGTGCATCGCGGTGCTGTGATGTGGTGGGGAGAAGCTGATCTTAGCAGCAGGTGCTGGGTATCATGTACCTGCACGCGGCTCCAGCTAGTGTGTATCACAGCAGAGCGGTGACTGTTGATTATAAGGCTCTGCAGTAGGGATGCTCATTAATCACCTCGCTACTGATAATCTCGTTTAGTGCCGCCAAATTACCTCAGGCTACCGCACGTGCGCATGTCTTGTGTGTGTGTGTGAGTGTGTAAACATTCACCCCTAATTATGGCCATTACTTGCAGTCAACCTCCCGTACACCTCTCTCCCCCACCCTCATTCTCACAACAAGCACATCCACACACACACACAAACACAGCATATTATTGATCTACAGATAACAGTCTGCCTGCACAGCTGAGGAGGATGCTTGAGGTTTAATGACTCTATAATTACTGACATAAACAGCAGAGGAAATCAGTCCCTGGGTGACACTCAGATGTACTCAGGTGTTGGTATCTGCTGCCACCTACCTGTCAGAGTGAAACATGGCTGGATTGAGGAGCCATTTGCTGTCACTGCCTGCAGAGGGCAATGTGCAAGCCTAAATGTAACAGTGGTGAAAAGAGGTGAATATCAAGTATAATTTTCAGAACTATCTCATATACATTAAATACTTATATTTCTTATCACTGAAATATGAGTTAAACAAAATACATTTAATATAAGTTAAATATATTTGGCTCTGTACAACATCCTACATCTGATAATATTCCAGTCCACACATTCAGTCTCCATTCTTTTTAAATGGGGTGGATCTTTTTTTTAATATCAGGTATGACGAGATATTTTCTTCCTCATCTCAGTTCCTCTGGGAAATTCATTAATCAAATTAACAATAAATATCTTTGTTATTGTTTTCGAATACTGTACTTTTCACCTTCTGTTTTTAAAATATATTTTAGTGCATTTTAGGTCCAATAATACCGGGAACAACTTTGACTTTTGAAGATTTTAGCTGTTAATGTGCATCCATGGTTTTGTTTGGTTTTCAAATCTATATTAGAAAACAGCAATCATAATTACTTTACATAATTTACTTTACATAATAAAGTGATTCCTTCTCTTATTTTTTGCCATATATGCATACACATACTCCTCTAATCACCCCTGTATGCATCCATGAGGTATTTTGTCTTGTATTGATTTTGGATGTTATTTCATTTGTGTGTCCACTGACTTAATTTTAACTTATTCTAAGGTGAGATGTTTATTTTATTCCTTCTCTTTTTCATTTTTATCTTTAGTGTGTGAAAAGCATACTGTACATAAAATGTACATAAATGTCCTGGATCATAGTCGCATGGTGACGACTTTTAGTTCCCCAACCAATCTCAAATCTCACCTTCATTATAATTCTCATTCTGTGTCGTCCAGGTCTGCTGAATAGCATTACTGACTTCAAAGCAGGAGACAGAGGAGGACTTTAATCAGAAGTTCCACTGATAGTGTGGCTCTGTAACCCCAGGGTAGTCTAGTGCAGCTGATTCCATTGCCAAATGAATATGGAGATGAAGCCCTGTCGGTGTGAGAAGACTTCTGATAAGTGGAGGGTGAAGGTGTAACAGAGCTGAAAAAGTGAGTCTAGCGCTGCAGTATCACAGTTTGTTTTGCGCTTCATTTGTTGTACTTGGATGGGAGTTGTAGCTTTGATATATCCAGTTCAAGATTAAGCATTTACAGTGAATAACACCTACAAAACAGAAAACAAGTAATAAAACAAGAATAAACTGGATTCTACACATCCAAACCATCGCCTCTACCTGCAAGCTAAAAAATGTGACCACCAGGGGGCAATCATGCTACATCCACTGAGTTGCTACCTAAATTTTCAAGGCCAGAGAAGGACTTAGAGAGGATACTTTGGCTTTTTCAGGAGGATTTCAATAGATGACAAAATGATTAGACTTCTTAATTAAGGGTATTCAAGCCTGACCTGCAAACCAAGTGTGTAGGATGCTTGAGAGTAGAAACACATCCAACATGAATGTATTGACCAGTGCTGTGCATTTCATTATCTGAGGAGCAGCTCTCCAAATCAAGGTGCCCCAGTTGGCATTTAATGAAAATATAATTGTTTGATCAGAAAAACACACTTTAATAATTTGTTTGTGAATCTGAGTCTTCTTTTATTTTGTAGAGAATTTATGGTTCAAGGCCAGCGGTTTTGAAAGTAGTTCTACATCAGCTGCAGACAAAGGGGAGGGACACTGAGGGGTTACAAAATTAAAGGAAAGAAGGAAAAGGAGAATAAAGAGACGCGAAAGCTAGAGGGAAAGAGAAAGAGCAAGAAAGGGCGAGACAGAGTGATAACGTGACAAGTTGTCCTTGCATGGTGAACCCTGTCTACATTGTGCTTCCATTCCCATGGCGACTCAAACACAGTCCTAATGAAAATGCAACAGGGCATCGTCCTCCCTCCCGTCTCTCTCTCTCAGTTCCTCTTGCATGCCACGTCCCTCCTCCTTCTTATCTATTTTCACGCTTTACTCTCCGAACACGCACTCGCCCTCCTTCCGCCCTCATCAGCCAGATAAAAAACCCAACAACTCCCTCTCCCTCAGAGTCAGAGAACGCTGCAGCTCCTCTCATCCACGTTTTCCTCTCACCCTCCTCTTGAGGAAATGTGACCCCGGGGGCTTCATGAATGATCTCATTTCTGCTATGCAAACAAGACCATGTACATTGAGGCACAGAAGCAGCTTTGAAAGAGACTACCTCTCTGTGTGTGTGCATACAAGTGAGTGAGTGTCTGCATAATGGAGTGCAAAATTGGCTATTTTGTTCTAATAATAACATATCGCAATGATTTTTCACACCCATCTGATTGATTAGCATGCCAGCATTGGCTTGGCATCCATACAGCTTCCTTCGGGTGGCTGAAAATCACATGCAACATGATTATGCTTTACTTGATTAACCTTTGTTTAAACAGAAACCAACTACAAACACAAAAAAGGATATGTAAAAATCAATCTCAATGTAAGCGATGTCACAGCAGGGCCTTTCCATCAGCTGTCAATCAAAAACACCTGCTGTGACATCACTGATTGGAAGGAGGCCAGGAGCGCAACACACTCAAAAGTTTCAAACCATAAAAAGTAGAGCAGGAGCAGCTTTATACTGTATGTGATTTACTGTTGGTTTACATGTTAAAGCTGCGCTTAATATTTTTATACTAGCAATAGATCAAATGACAATGTGTAATGTGAGAGATATCACTTACAGTGACTGACCCACAGAGAGAACAATCACCCAACTCTGCAATTCCCTCCAGCTGTACAGACCGTTTTAGTGTCTTTAAGCTCATTGTTTTGGTTTTACAGTCCACAGCGTTTTAGTTCAGTCTCACGGCTCTCATCTACCTTGTTTCCAGCAACGAGCAGCTGTTTTACATCTGTGAACCAGTTCTGATAAACCCACTGTACACTACCTGCCCAACACCACCCAGCAGACGAAGTTTAGCATCTAGCTGGTGAAGCATTTGGCAAGCAGATGGCCAAGACACATTTCTTAGGGGTTGGTGAGTACAAAAATAGGGCTATAAAGTAAAGTTAGTACAAACCCGCTACTGATGCTCCGTGTCTGCTGGATGTGTTAGTAGCTGTTATTAGCCATATGAGCACTGTAAGAGCACATGTCAGATATTTATGTGATGTTCAGCTAGTTGTGGAAATCTCCCCCAAGTAACAACAACAACAACAACAACAACAACAACAACAACAAAATACTACAGCTTTAAGGCATATGAAACTGTAAACCAATGCAACATCAATTACAGAAATTTGGTCCATTCTTGGAAACTATATGTATTTAGAATTTTTAAATATTACTGTTCAAAATCTCCAGTGTATTGCCTAATGATGTTGAACTGGTATATTATGTTTGGTAGTTCTTATTGATTAGCTTAAAACCTGCAAAATCAATATGTGGGTAGTTAATGGGAAGTTCCATTTGGGATGGCATGAAAACAACTGACTGCACTGTGCAGAAGTGAGTGTGTTTAACTGATGGCACTGAGGAAGTATTTTTAACCAGCTTGCCTGGTTTACAGCATGAATATAAAATGCTTTTGCTCTAATTACCTCCCTGGACATCGATCCTAGCTGCGCAAATCGCCATCATTTCCTTTGCTGGCGTTGCTAATACAGCTAATCTGTTATGATACGGGAATGGCAGAAGGAGAATGAGAGGGCAACAGCGAGTGCGTGTCTGAATTAGCCCTTTATTTTTGTCAGCTACACTTGCTTCAGCTAATGTTCTCATGCTGCAGTATGTGGTGGGCGAAAGAACACTGGATGGGTGCACACCTAATGGGACACTGAGACCCTGGTTCATCCGGCGGCTTTACCGCATGTCGGCTGTGTGACTCTTGCGCCCTTGTGCTCACCAGGAATAAATTGGCCTGCAATGTATTGTGGTCCACGGAGAGCAGGGTAACATTCATTATGTTCTCGCCACAGGGTAAGTCATCAAGGTTGGAGGGAAGGGACCAAGGCTCAGGTCTGAAATAAGAAACTGTAGAAGAACACTACATCCACAACATAGCAGAGGAAACGTTCACCTCTTTTCACCTTGCGTTCAGGGCTCCCTCTCTCTCTCCCCCCATTTCTGCTGCATCCCCTCTTTTCAAGTCTCAAATCTTCACTTCTCCACCAGTTCCTTTCATCTTGTCTTCCACGCCGCCTCCTCCCTCCTCCACCTTCTTCTCCTTCCCCTCCCACCCCCACTCTCCTTCTTTGCTTTCTCTTCCCAGACAGACCAGAGACAGAGAGAGAGATCCCCCAGACACACTAGATCAAATGGCGGTGATAGGCAGAGCCTCTGTCAGGAGAGGAAATTACACAGCTGTGCTCACCGCCAGCAGATTTCTTATATCCAAAAGCCTCTCATTCCAGCCTCTCATCTTGATTTCCAGAGCTCTGATAAGTTCCACTGATGCCGACTTAAAAGGAGAGCCTGGTTGGTAACGTGACGGCGTCTCTCTTTCTCATTCTCTTCTCTGCTTTGTGTGAACAGTATCCACTTAATAAAGCCTTTACTCCTGCCCTCAGCTGACTGTGATGAAGCATGAATGTGAGTCATTGTGCTGTAAATCAGCCATGATAACGTTTGGACTAAATGGGACAGCGTCTCTTTTATTTATTTTTTTCCCCTCTTTAGGTTTTATCATAGATTTTCCATGACAAACACAAAAGAAAGACAATAAGACACTACAAGGACATGGCCAACACAGACAGGACACACCATTGGAGGGAGGAGGGGTTAGGGAGGGTTACAGTATTCAATTATTTTATGCATAGTGTGTCCATAGGAACACATTCATGCACATAATCATACATCAACACATAAATATACTTTTTTTTTTCTAGAAAAAAAACAAAACAAATTTCTTTCTTTCTTTTCAGGAACAGAGAGTGAATATTGTGGGTCCAGCAGTAACCTTGTTATATTGCAAAGAGGGCAAGATGTCGTGAGTCTGTGTGTCCCATAAACCATTCCCTCCCCTATCCAGACACGACATTTCCTAACTTTCCAATTAATAAGAACTATGCATTTAGTTGCAAGGCATGCTAATAATATAATTTTGGGCTGAATGGCCAGCAAACATGTTGCCGGACGCAGAGCTACATCCATGTTCAAGTGTATCTCTAACTACATCCCAGAGGGCCTTAGTCATAGAGAGTGCACAAGGGTGCCCACCTCTCCTCATCCAAGCCAGCATAACCCTGAGTGGGTTTGATCCATCTTTTTAAGTCTAGAGTGGGTGATGTATGCTAGATGCACTATTTTCAATTGTATTATCCTAAATTGTTTGGACAGTGATACTGAGTGCTTCCAAATACTGTACCACTCATGTGGGATGAGTAGGATCCTGTGTCTGAATATTACTACTGGGGGAAGAAGAAAGAAGCTGTTTACTATATGTGCCTGAAACCATGCTATGGTGTTCATGGCATCCTGTACAGATACCCTTTGAGGTTATTTTTGTGACAATAGCTTTTAACGACAAAAGAAAGAAGAAGAAAATTGATTCATTCAGAGTTTTTGAGTTTGAGTTTTGCTATCATTTATGAAAATGGAACTATGGTATTATCCTTTACAAAGTGACCTACCTAATGTATGTCATGTCCTTGCATACTATAGGTATGTTGATCAGCGGATTACTGCCTGCTGAAAAAAGCAGATATTTCCATAGTGAACATGAAAGGAGAAAAGTACCCATGGTGCCTAACCTTCGGTGTGTAATTTTAACCACACTAATGGAGAACTGTATCAATGGATTATTGAACTTTGTAATAGGTTTATGACATTACCACAATGCTAGAGAAAAAGCTTTGTTATGCTCTATGGTTATCGGTCCCTTCAGCCAATCAGCATTCCTTCTGTGCAGAGCCAACCATACTGTCTCCATTATGCCCTTGTGTGACCTCTGGACATATCCAGGATGTATGTGTGTCAGGAAGTGGTGTGTGAGGGGGGTGGGTAGGCAATGTGAGTGCTGGATGAGTGACAGAAGAGAGCATCTGTCACAGAAACACACTAACAGTCAACTCATACATTATTCACTAAATGGAAGCACAATACAGGCAGGAGGCATGAGCATTGTGTGAGTGTGTGTCTGTGTGTGCTTGCTGGTATATGTTTGTGTTTTTCATGACTCATGTTTAAGTGAAATGTGAGACTAGAGACCAATGATTGAGGTGATACACTTGACATGAAAACAAAAGGGGAACAATTGCCACTCCAACAATCACCTAGGAATTTCAGGATAAAAACAAATGTACCAGTTTATGGACGTTACGTTCTATGACCATTTAAACATGAGAAAAAAACACAAATGTTTGATCTCTAATGATCTGCTCAAATTCAAGATTCGCAGTGTGTGAGTGCAACATGACATACCTTCCTAAATTCCACATCCTGTAAAGGCTATCACTGTTCTCTTTGCTGACTTGAATGTAGACAATAACAGAGGTAATGTGTGGAAGCATTTTTGTTTCAACACCAGAGATGGAGTTTTACTATGTAATTTCTGATTAGGCTATGAGTGTTGCATTCAAATTACTTTGAAAAAATGACATATTAGTCAAGATTTGTTCTAACTTGATTTTTTTATTTTATTTTTTTTTGGTAAAATTACAGCTCTAATATGTTTGTTTGGCCATTTTTGGCAAACAAGCTAATTGTTAGCAGCTTTTTGAATCCAGAGATGTATTCCTTGTATACTTCCAAGGATCTTTGATGGTTCTAAGTATTCCAAAATGGCTGCTTTGATTATTGGTTTCATTGTTTCATCATATCAATAATCTGTTTTCAGGAGTCTCTGCTCATTTTCAACATTGTGTGCAAACTGCATAAAAACGTATGAAACATAACTGAAAAAAAACCACAATTCTATCATAATTTGTACCTATATAATGTGTTCATGTTACTATTTATAAAGTTTTACTCTTCCTGTAATGGCAGTATGATATGAACAAGAAGTTCATTATCCGGTTAAGTGCATTCTGATGCTAACAGGTATGGACGGCTGAAGTATCCATGCCATCAACCATATGTCCATTCCTTTTCTCCTTCTCCCCAGGGACATATACATACCCCTTTCCTCAGCATTCCTGAGACATCTTGCGGGGGGTCGTGGTGAAACTGTCGCACCGATCCTTGACCCCATCCTGTCACTGAACAAATCTCCCCTTCTTCAATCCAGCAGAGCTGTTGGCTCCTCTGACTCCATCCCCCACTTCCCTCCATCCTCCCAGTTACTGTCTCTGAAGTCCTATGTTCTGGCTGTCCAATTAAACCATTTTATCGGTTTAATTAATTTTTTAAAATCTTTTTAGGAAAACATATCATTGTGTCAGCTACTGTTACATGGGACTATGACAAAGTGACAATAACAGTTATTAAATTAGTCAGTCCAAGCATTTAGACATAAAATCTCTATTTCCACTGATCAATACTGTCATTACTCTTCTCAATTGTAAATGTCTCTCCAGTCTGAATTTGCAAGTGCAGTTTTCTCCTTTTATGTTCCCCCAGCACACTGTAGTTTTACACTCGAGGTAAAACATTTAAATGATTATACATATTCTTTGAACTTTTTATTTTATTTTATTTTTTTCTTACATCTTCAGTTGGACTCAAGAATGGATTTCTTTGTCTCTCTTGCTCTCTCTGTTTCCCACTCTCTGGGGGAAAGACACAGGGATAAAAAAAAAAAGGAATAAAACAACAGTGTGAGGACATGCTTTCCTGGTGGTAGGATTTCTCCAAGGGAAGTATCAGCCTGCTGACATCTCCTCCCTAGACAGGAAACTACAGTCAGCTGCTGCTGCTGCTATTATACCTCACTCCTCTTTTATCTGTGTTGTTTATGAACAGAAGAGCACCTCCAATTTTCTGCCTGAAATAAAATTGTCTTCACATGGCACAATATGAATTGTCCAATAAGACTGCCAATCTGCTGCTTCCTGTATTTGCAGATAAACACCTAATATTGATTTCCAATGATAGAAACAAGGGAGAAGAACGTGTCCAACCACCTAAGGTCTCTTTGTGCAGTGTCAGCACAGGGAGAATCCATAATTCACATCTCATATTTACTGTTATAGAAGCAACAATTTCATACATCAATTATATTATGTTGTGACTTCCAAAGAAAAAGTTGTCCTCAATTGCTTTTGAATGTATGTAGCAAACTCTTTGATTTTTAGATTATTTTTAGATTCAAATTTTTCACTTTTAATTATAGATACAGTGACAAACATAAAACATATGTAATATATGTAATACCTTATAATATGTGTTGATAACATGTAAACTCACAGATCTATAAATCACTGAAATTCAAATTCTATCAGTGATAGAAGATTTAAAAAGTAAAGTGATTGGTCAGTGCCTGACTATGGAGACATCACATTGATGTTTTACATTGAGTTTTGTTGATGGAATTAAAATTAGATCATCAGCTTCAATACAATTTCTAAGCTACTGATTATTAACTGATTATCTCTCATTAGGTTAGCAGGTTTGTGGGGTTCTTCCCATGTGTTTAACTAATTGTGTTTTCTGGGGGGGGGTGTCACTAGTAATCAAATTATCTGTTACTGTTGGGTTTCATAATCAATTCTTGCCAGTCCATTACACCGTGATCTGTAAGATGTGAGTGGCAGGGAGCGGAAGACTGCGTCGGCCTCAGATGACTGAAAACATTACAGGGATTTTGATGGGAAAAAAACTAACTTCCATATTCCCTGATGTCATTTTGGTTGGACTAAGCCTGCGTCATTTGGTGGGGGCTAAGCTGTTAATTGAATTTGATGGCGCATCTGCTGCCTTATGAAATGACATAAGACATCACGGCCTATTGCCTCGTGCCCTCATACTCTATTGGTGCTCTGTCTCATTTGCCCTCTGCTTTCCCCTCCATGTATCTATCATTCTGTCAGGACATGCAAACATATGCTATGATGGATTACAGAGCTGGCGATCACACAAACCACTCTGACCCAAGTATCCAATGTGTCATTTACACATTGGATATTTTAGAATAGATGTGACGTAAAACACCTACTGGCAGCCATATTGGAGGTCCGCAGCTCTTGGCTAGTAGTGACAGTGAACAGCTGGTTGCATTTTCGTATTTACAAATATATGAAATCTCATTCACAACACAGGGAATTCCATAGAGGACTAGTGTCCTGTTCCTCCCATCAGATTTTTACTGCATTTCCCCATCAATTTTTGATGGTAGATAGAATTTGGTAAGTAACCGTCAGTTATCGCCCTCACTACACTAGGTAGTGACATTATCATAGACATTCAGACAATACTGCAAAAGACTGGTGGGTTTTGGATGCAGCCATGAGACTTTTCAGAGCCATTCCAATGGGAAATATTCAACACTTGACAAAAAGATTTTGTGTTTGGTAATGTGGCTTATTAGCTACCCATATCTTGTCGGCTACCATCACCAACCTGATAACATTTGCTATCATACCAAGTTGACCTCTATGTATTTATGGAATAAAACATGAGTAAAAAAGCAGAAGTAAGGGATTGTGCTATTTATTTTATACTAATGTGTCATAAAATCTTTTTGTGGTCATTTTCAGCTGCTATTAACAGAGGCAAGACTTGCCCAACCTTTTTACCCCTTTGAGCTGTAAAAGAACATAAATCAGAGAGGGAAAAGAATTAGGTCACGGACATGCTCTGACATTTACGATTTGGACAGATACATCAGACTGCTTTTACTCCTTTAATAAAAATCTATCAACATAGTATTGATGTCCCCCACAAGTGTAATAGAAGTGGAAAGGTCAGTCTGTGAAAGTATGGTTGTCAACTGTATCCTGAGCTTTTCTATTGATGGCAAGTATAAAATTCTGTACCAAACACTGAATGATTAACATCAAAGAAGCAGCTATCAGCCTTCAAAAACCCATGTAAGATGAGGGATAGCAGCCTGTCCATCTGTTAAGATGGAACAGTGTGAGGGAGGTCGTAGGCAAAGACACAAGGGAAAAGACAAAGATAGAGGGGGGAGATGAGTGAGGCTGTGAGATCAAGATAGAGAGCAAGCAGGAAAGAGAGAGAGATGCAGAGAGATGTGGGCGCTTTGCCGTGGTTCAGCGAGTATCGATCTGGTGTCAGGTGCTAGAAGATGGATCATGACCCCTCCTTCTTTCTTCTCCTCCTCTACCTTACCTTCCCCCATGTCTAGTCCCTCTCGCTCTTCCCTGCTTCTTTTTCGTTTATCCATTCATTTCAGTGCTCTTTACCCAGCTCTGGCTGTCAGTGGAGCTCCAGGAGGTAAAGATTTTTGTTCCTTGCTTTCTCTCTCTTGTCTCCTCCCTCTTCTCCTCAAGTCCCTCAACATCTCTTCATCTCTGTCCATTTAGATCACGCCACATCTATCCAGCTCTCCTATCTCTCCAGGAGCTGCTGCCCCCCCCCCCCCCGCTGGCTTGCATCCCAGACTCATCCCAGCCTTTTTTTTTTTCATGTCGCTTCCTGTGACAAATGCAAAACCCTGTACGTACACGTACTTGTACACACACACACACACACACACACTGCCTGTCTGAAGTCCACATGAAATAAGACAGCCAAAACAACATCAGCCCCTTCATTGTGTGGGCATATTTGGTTTTTGCAAGAGAAAAAAGAGACTCAAGCAATATGTCAGCTTTTGGTTGCCATAGTAACCATAAGCATCTAGAGTCAGAAAGTACTTTTGTCTCTGTTGCTTGTTCTCAGCACTGCCTCATCGTGGACAAATTCCCATCCAGCCTTGTGTTTCTCTCTCTCTCTCTCTCTGATTCATTATTTATGCCTCGCTCCCCGCGTCATCTTCATCATGCTCAGTAAGGGACTAATGACTCAGTCATGTCGTCCCGTCTTTGCACTGTCCCTCTGTCCCCTGTCTCATTTTCTCAGACACATGAAGCAGCATATGACCTCAGTCGTGCAAACAGGGCTTGCCCCAATTATCGACTGGCCGCTGCCGGACTGGGAATCTCCACAGAGGATGCAGACTGGCTGCAATCCCAGCACCCCCCTGCTGTACTCACACATTTAAGACCACAAGTGGACTTTGAAAGACACAGATGGACCTGCAGTAACCGGGGGGGGGGGGGGGTGAGGTGTGGGCGTCATAAGCAGAGACAAAGTCACATTACAAATGCTTACAAAATGACAACATTTAGGTGGACACAAAGATGAATTAGACACTGATGTAAGCTTTTACTTTGCTGGAATTTCCTCTCAAAGTCGCAGCTTTACATAATTGGTATCAGACCAATCACCAAATGTCAGATATTATCCAATGCACACATAGTTTGCCTTTCACTAAGCCTCCCTTAGTTACTGTTGCTACAGCTGTCAAGCTTTCTCTCATGGCACATATGCCGTTTATAGCAATAACAGAGGCAAATTTACCACTCTACCACTCTCATTTCTAGCTGGTGAGTGGCAATTTTGCTGGCTGAAATGACAACTATCCCATTTTATCAGCTACCTAGCTAATTAAGCAAATGTAAGTTCAATGAGTTGGTGGAAAAGCCATCTCTGGCTTACTATTCATTATTTCAAGTGGACATTGTGTTTAAAGTTATTTACTACTGTCCCTCTTACTCTTCAGCATGTGGAAAGGTCCAAAGATTGACAGGCCTGCCATATCTATCACAGTTGTTGAGGTATGATTGGATAAGAACTGCTAAAGGGAGGGGTTTAGTGAAGAGCCAATTCATGTGCAAATCCATTTGCATACATTCACGATATAACACATGATCCAGCCATAATTAGATACTCTGGATTGGCGTATGTCTATCTGTGCTTGCTAGTGCTAAATAGTGCTAAAATCCTGTGGGAGGGTTGATATGAAAACCAAGTTTTTGTTGGCAACATACCTGTAACCTTCAAGACATCTGCAAAGTCATAACGACAGAGAAAGAAAGACAGAAAGAAAGGGAGGGTGGTGCGGAGATGAGGCAAAGAAAAAACTAATTTATATGCACATGCAAACAGGTAATCAGCAAAGTCAAAGCATAAGTCCTGAGCAAATGTGTCCTGCAGCAGGCTGAGAGCAACGAGGAGGCCAGCTCAGCTCCACATGACATGGTGAGATGGATGGTGAGAACTAAAAAAGGAAAGGGAAGATGTGAGTCTCTGCAGTTCTGCCTACACAACAGACTGCTCTGCATGGCTGCATGTATAACAGGACAAACAGCCAGGGGAGAGAGGAGAGAGTAGAGGAAAAAGAGGAGGTGGAAGAGGAGGAGGAGGGAGGGCGAGGAGGAAGATGTGGGGGTGCACCCTATAGATGTTAGGACAGGTGGGCAGCATCTGTATTGTTCTGTGGGTATTTCTCTCATCATCTGTTAAAAAGTGTTTGTTTGGCATTCAAGCAGTATTTCATCAGTTTGCACATGTTGTTTTCTGTTAATAAAAGTGTCTGTCATAATCAAATATGCAGGCTCCCGGTGGCTACAGGAGTAAAAACAATTGAGGACACAAGATGGTACGACATGAGTGTCATTCATATCCTCAGCACAATTTAATAAAATACAAGTGTCAAGTCAAGTGTGTGCTCGACTCAGCTCATTCATTCAGCTCAGTCTTAAACCTGCATAGTTGAGTGTGCGTAGTTTCCTTAGCTAAGTGGAATCTCGGCCCCTAGTCCCCTCGCTGCATGTGTGGCGATATCATATCCGTGCACAAATTGGCTGTGTGCTCCACCAGCAGACAAAGTTAGCAATTAGCCAGTGAACATATAAGAGCATGTAGCAACCAAAAGAGCCAACTATTTCCCGGAGCTGGTGGAGACCAAAGCAAAGCTAAAAGTACATGACTCAAGATGATGCTAAAGTTGCTCTTTGTTGGCTGGATGTGTAAATAGGTAAGGTTTATAAGGTGATAGATAATATGTTAATGTTGTGATTTCAGCTGGTGACATAGTGGTGCAGTGGATAGCACTGTCATCTCGCAGAGAGAAGGGTCTGGGGTTGAATCTGCCAGCCAGAATTTGCATGTTCTCCCTGTGTCAGCATAGTTTTCCTCCATGTTCCTAATTGTTTCCTCCTTAAGTTCAAAGACATGCAGGTTTGGTTGGCGACTAAATTGCTTGTGCGAATGGTTGTTTTTCTCCGTGTCAGCCCTGTGATAGAAACAAACTGTCTATGGTGTATCCTGCCTCTCGCCTAGTGTCAGATGGGATTGACTCTAGGTACCAGAATCTTAAACATCTGTATTTATTTCATCATACTTCTGTATTACTCGTACAACAAATGTATAGTGACTTTTCATGTAGTTTTTTTGTGACATTTTTGAGGTGCAATCTAGTCATGTCAGCTGTCAGTATAACTTTTGCTTTTTAACCAGACTGAATGATAAGCAAGTAATACTGTGTCCAGATAAAGCCAAGGAGACTACTGTTTTATTTAAGATCATTTTAGAACTTGATTAACAGACATACAACATACAAAACATCAAAAAATTATGCTTTCACCAAGTGAAATGTACTAATGCTAGTGCTGTGTATTTGTGTATAATAAAGGCCTGTAGTGTTGAGACTTGCGTGTTTCCATGCATTGTGTATGACTGTTTGTGCGTGTATCTCCTTGCTGTGTTTGTCAGTGAGCACCACAGCCATGCAAGAACACAAGGGGCTTTATTTGTGCCCGTATTAGTGTTTGTGTGTATGTTTTGCATGTTTGATCTACTGTTTGGACAGAAAGGCATAATGTGCTTAAACTCTGCGGGTTTAACAAGATGAGAATCAACAAGCCTAAATGTCACAGCATGTTGACGTTCACATTCAGTGTACACACATGAGGAGATTTCGTTTTGGGCCAGATGACGTGTAAAGGCACAGTCATATGTGTGAGCACATGGTGTCACATCGCTCGTACGGTCATATGTGTCACATGTTATGCAGTAGTTCTCTAACAGCCTTCAAACGACAGATCAGAACATCACACATAAAAAATTGTATAATTTTAGAATTTGCATGAGTTCATAGCGCAGAGCATGAGCTTGTTTCACTCGCTGGCTTTTCTCTGTGATGCGTTTATATAGAAAATGACTTTTTTTATCAGTTGAAAAAGTCCAGTCCCCACAGTGATCCATCTGCTGAAGGCAATTTCGCTAAAGAAAGCCAAATCTACTATCTGCTTTGTTGCATTTGTCTCTGTTGCACCTAATCGTCCTCATCCATCTTCCTGACGTCAAGACAGGAAATTAATTATGAAGCCAACTTCCTGTTTAATGAATCTGCAGACACGCAAACACACACACACATTATAACCAAGGGGACAAAAATCATGACTGGGATCCACGTGCTCGGCACATTAATGCACGGTACACTGCATGCGCTGCACCCTGATTCAAAGCCCATTTAGCCAGCATTGTGGTGAAGCTTTCATATGCAACAGGAAGGCACGAGGTGGAGGATTTGTTGGGACACATGGAGACTTCAGACAAGGCAAAAGCAAGACAGCAGGCATATGCACACAAAAAGGGAGGGAGAGGAAGACTGATAGAAAGCCTTACATAACAACACATCAAACTATGAATAATGTAATAATCTCTGTTTACTGTTCTCTATGAATAATGCACTATGTGTGTGTGTGTGTGCGTGTGTGCGCGCGCATACGAGAGATCAAACAGACCCAGACAGACACGGGTGAGGCAGGGTTCTTAGGATTCGCTTTGAACTGGCAAAAAGTAAAAGACAGTGAGGAAGGACGAGCGAGAAAAGGAGGGAGAGGATGAGAGACAGAGAAAGAGAGAGACAGAGAGGTGAATCAAAGAGCTGGCCTTCACTTTCCATGTTTCATTTTCTCACCCTGTGATCTTTCTCTTCACTTCACAAACTCCTCCACATCATGAATGAGGGTCACACCTCACACCTCCAGGAATTTGCAACTTACTTATATTTATAATTCGAGCTGCCTCTGTATGTATGCCTCAATATTTCCATTAATAAATATGCCACAACAATTTAGTGACTGTGGCTGCCAGTCTCCAGGAAAGCCTGTAAGCACAAGTCAAATATCACATAATTAGAACTCAGTGGAACTGAGGCTAACTTGGTTTTCTTAGTTTTCTTTGCTGCTCCAAATGAATTTAGCATAAACAGCATTATGGTGATGGTATCTGCTCTATTGCTGTAAAAACTGAGCACATTAGCAAAATAGAACCAACCCAAATTGCAGTGTCAGGGCTTTGGTCTGTTCGATAAAGCAGCTATTTCTATCTTGGCTCATTCAACTGTAAAACTGGAACTGGGTCAAACATTCAGTGACCAACACATAAAATTGGTGTGAAGTGAATCAATCATCCAGAGTGCTTGTAGAATCTTGTGACAGTTGATGTTCCTCTGCCTGCACAACTAAGTGACTTTTTAGCTTGAATGGAATGTTTGAAATCTGCAACTAAGCAACCTTTACATTAATCTCTAAGCTGCTGCAAATTTAGTGAGTCAGATGTATGGGCATGAAATAGTAGTTTGTATGCAAGTCAAGTAAGGAAAAAACTAAATTTGAGAACTTGCAGACAAAATCTGTCTGTTTTCTGGGGGTCGATCGTGTTTCTATGTCAGCTGATTAAAACAAAATCATACTAATACTAGGCCACTGGCCTAATACTGGCCCAACAATGATTGCAAAATCTGGGATGCCTCAGCCTGTACTGGCAAAAAGACTAGCATGTCACATTGCCTTCTCTTTCCTATCTAGATCTAGGATTTAGGAGGATCTATTGACAGAAATGGAACATGATATTCATTATTGTTTTCAATAGTGTATAATGAGTTATTCAATAGCTTAGAATGACCCCTTATAGCTACATATCAAGGAGCCCGGCATGTTGCACCCCATGTTTCTACAGTAGCCCCCAACACTGGCTTTAAAGAGGGCCCTTTGCATTTTTACATTACCCTCCTACTCTCCTACATGCTTATAAAGGGAGGGGTAAGGTTGCTATCTGCAACCTCACTGCTAGATGTCACTAAATCCTACACACTGGTCCTTTAAGAGCTGTAAACATTGCAAAGAAGATTTTTTTTTTTTTTTTTCGAATGGTTCCAGGTCCATGTTCATTCAGGAAACTGTGATTACATACATTGGTTGTTGGTGAGTGGAACAGTAAAGTCGCTCCCCAGCACTTTACCAATGACCTATGTATAAAAAATTGTGAAAGATGGCAAGCTATGATTGGTCGAGGTCCAACAGGTCTCTTGGACAAGTAACACCACAAATTAATGACTCTGATCACCTATTCTGTCCCAGAACGTACAAAAATGATGTGTTAATCCTGGCATCAGAGCGTTGCTGTGTTCAGCAAAGATCAGGGATTTGATTTTAACTCAGTTCTACCAGTCAGCCAAGTCAATTAATTAACTTTACAGCATTCAAAGGAACAGTTAATGGATGAATTCAGTCACTACAGCAAACAGACATGAGATTACAGAATATGATAATAATGACATAAATTATTAGTCTCATCAGTACTACACTTCTGTGCTCAATGTACAGTTCACAACTAAGCACTTCCTGTAGATATTTCACAATTAAAGCTCTAGGGATAGCTTTTAATTTGTATTTGAAATGTGGATCTTTCATAACATTAACATAGCATCAGTAGAAATATATGGAAACAGATTAAGCTTCATTCTACAATATGATTAAAATTGAATTATAAAACAGTAAATTTAGAAGTAAATGCCTGGCACTAATAGTCTTCAATAAAAGACTGGTTATCTCTTCAGTTGTTGTTGAAAGGCCCCTTCCTCAATTTAATTTACAGTAGTGTAGCATTGCATCCTATAGAGCTAATACATTTTCTTTTTACCTCCAACAACACTTAATTTACACATAATAAAATAACTGTGATGCAGGCTGCTGTAGTGACAAGATTATCTCATTTGAAATGAATTATTAGAAAACACATGCATCAGTGTTATTGGCTACAGTCTGACCAATCACAGAAACAAATACACATATACATACTTTAAAGATTGCTCACACATATGCACATAGATATGAAAGAGCACACATGCTGCTCCACCCACACACACGGTAACAGATGTACAAAAACACACACAAGAGAGATGAGCGATGCTCATCCATCTGGACCGCAGACCACTGTGTGTCATAACAATCACAGGAGGATGACACGGAGGCAGAGAGACAAAACTACAGTGAAACAGGAGAAGACAAAAGAAAAGAGGCTGTCGGAGATCAAGGTGAGAGAGCAGAGGGTACTTGGCAATGTATCACTTTCGGTCTAAAGGTGCATTTTAATCTCTCTCTCAACTCGTTCCCACAGCAGGTGCACAAACACGCTCTCAGTTTTTCCCATTTTTTCCCCACCCTTTGCTTTGTTTGCCCTTGTTCTATCATTTCTTTTTTTTACTACTGACCTCCCTTGTTTCCATGTTCTCAGATAATGTGGCTGTGCTGTAAGCAGAGAAAATAGACATTTTCAGAGCTTTTTCTACAGTCTCTCTCGCTCCACTGTGCTGAAAAATAGAAAGAAATAGACATGAGAACCACTCGCTGTCATCGGTCAGCTTTTACGCTCGCTGAAGGCTACTTTTGAAGGTCTCGCAGTATGAGGTGTTTTTATAGAGGCTGTAATGATGAGCAAGTGAGTGCTTTAGCTCCGCTACCTGCTCTGTCAAAATGGGGACAAAGGAGGAAAAAAAAAATTGCCCATGCACACATACACATAAAGGCAACGGAACCAATGTGACCTTTATTTGCCCTGACAATAGAAGTGTGGATTGCAGATGGGGGCATTTTTCATGGTGCATGAGCACACAAACCACACAGACACGCTCTGGGTTTGCTCTCAGCAGGAGAGCTGGTGGTCAAATACATCCAGCTGAGGAAGTCATCCCGCCACCCTATGTCACACCCAACCCCCCCAGTCCCCAATCCCCATTAGTCACCCAACCTTTTCCTCCCTCACCCGCCAGTAGCCTCAAAGCCAAATGATCCCTGCTTGTAATGCATAAAAGCCATCCCTATACACTTTTGCTCTAAACTATAAGCCCATCCGCTTCATCCCTGTGCAACTTGACACTCGCTGCAGCGCGACACTCTCTCTACTTAAGTAACCGGGAGGCCAGCTGTCACACTTTTATTTTACCCAAAGCAGGGAGTGGGCCTATGACTCAGCTGCCTTTACTCATTGTTGATGGAGGTGGACCAGAAATACAGTGCCACAACTCCAAGTTCTCTGGCTTTGCTCAAGATTTAGTGAAGGCCATTAACCAACTATGAAGAGTAATAGCCAGAATCAAAATTAGCGTCAACAGAGGAAGTAGCTTGGGTTTAGTATTGTAAGGGCTTATATTGTAAACAGAGTAATTTGAAAAAAATAGCCATTTGAGCAGTTTAGCATTCAGGGTGACATTTAGCTCAAAGCACAGCACAGAAGCTGCTAGCATGGCTGTAGCTTATTGGCTTAATCTTTGTTTATTGCACAGATTGATGATACCCACAGCATTTCAAGGAACCTCTACTAACCAGAAATCTTAAAACTAGAAAATCCAAATACTGATAAACTACACTATTTGCAGCCATCCTAGAAGTAGTTTAATGAGTTTAGCAAATAAACTGAATTACTCCCCAAATATTACACAGATTCAATCATTGCAGAGTCTCTCAAAAGCAGAATTTCTTTAATAGCGCTGTGCATCTTATTACATCATTGTTACAGAAACGATGAGAGGCTGCAGAGTTCAAACATGTGGACCGACTGATTAGAGAAACATATTTCCTCTTAGGTTCAAAAAATAGATTGGGAACATCATCCCACGATGCTCAAAGCAAGGCCCTTGACATGATTTTATACCACATTTCCCTCATTCATCCCTCATAATTTCAGTTTAATTAATACACAACCTATTCAGCAAAGGAAGACATAGAATGATGGTTTTGGTGAAGTGATCCTTAAGTGATTTATATTCTCACTGATCCTTGGAATGCACATGAGCCTCCTCTGTCTACATGAAAAAAGCTCAGCCGGGGTAATTCAGTGAGAGGTATTAGAGTAAGCATTTTAGAAGAAGAGGCAGAGTGGGATTGAAATGTCTTGCTTTCTTCTCTCTTTTTATGCCATTATGACCATAATTCGGTACAGCATCACTACAAACTGAAAGGCCGCAATCAGCGACAGCGTCCTGAGTGGTGGCTGAACAAAGATTATAATGAAAGTAAAGGCTGGAAAAACACTGTGACTTTGGTGCCAAGATGGATAGCGATGAAAAAAAAAAAACACACAAACGATGATTTTGTATTGTTTCCTTGGTGAATATTGGATAAATTAAGCAATGTATTTAAAGGTACAATTTAGGATCCCTTGATTATTTGAGAGTTATTATCACCAGGGGACGTAGATAAGAGGCAATCAGTCATCCCTAATGAGGCGTGATTGGGATCCCACTTTCTAGAAAACAAAGTGGCTGCAAAGGGTTAAATATCTTTCACTGGCGGCAGGCCATGTCGCTTTATTATACAGCTTTACAGCGTGCAATAACCTTATGAAGGCAACCTGTCGTGACCCACACACATAACACAGACTACGCTACCTCACACCTTTCAGATGGGAGGCAACATCATGAGTGAGGAGAGGTAATTTTAAGATAATGAGGTATAAAGTCATGTTGTGCAAATGTATTTTTTTTGGCTTTGGGTAATCTTTTTCAAATGAATTGTTCAAGATCAGCATTATTACTGTCTTATTTACTGGGGATGTACATAAAGATGAATACATAACAAATATAGACATATTATTTACTGTGACCTGATACAGAAACAACATCCAAATTCTTACAGTAGTATTTTCTCTGAAAAGTTGACATAATGTGCAAACATTGCTCCATCCTCTTAGAATCATAACTAAATCAAATCGCATGCAGACATATCCATCCACAACCTCCTTAAAACCTTCAATGCAAACATAATAAAGTCAGCTTGCCACTTTGGTTTAATGGTTGTTAGACTGAAATTTCTTCACAACAACTAGATGACACTATATTTACATATTATCTCATTCCTTGGTTCCCAGTTCATCCTATACTTTCCTCTCTATAATCCACAAAAATTGTATTCACATTACAGCAGAAAACATGAGTCTTGTCTTATGGTCCATGTTAGTTGATGTGGTATTTAGCATACCGTGCTGCTGTATTAAATGGCTAATAGTGTAATGTTATTGCTGATAGATGACTATGTTTCATAGACTCAATCGATGTTTTTATAACAAACCTTGTATTTGCATCTGCATGCTATTTTGCCAAGCAAAGGGAAATTCAAACAAGTGATTCATTTTTGTCCATCCTGCAGTTCAAGCAGTGGGGTAAACTAGAGTCAAATTAAAAGCTGGACTAGGCACTTTGATATAGCATCTATAATTTTTATCACAAATTAGATATGCTATAGCACATCAAAATATACTATCCAAAAATAAAGTACTTCAGTCTGGACTGTATGGGTCTGTAGTGCAAATGATAAGTAAATGGACTGCATATATAGGCGCATTTCTAGTCATTTAAAGCCATAAACCCACTTCACTAGTCACATTCACCCATTCACATATACATTCGCACTTCTTCTTTTTTATATATACACAATGCCTCAGCATGCATACACGTTGCTGATGCTTCCAGGGGCAATTGCAGGGTTCGATGTCTTGCCCAGGATGCTTGGCATGCGGACTGGAGGGGCCAGGGAGTTGAACCCACCAGCATAGAGTTGGTGAATGACTCTACCACCTGGGCTATCACAATGGTGGGGTATGTTATTTGTGAGCAGCCGGCTTGAAATACATGTAGGAGATATCCCGAAGCCAATTTAAAGCAGGAAATGAAGCAGTCTAGACACAACTTCATCAGTACAATAAACATACAGGTAGGACAGTCATTTTGGATAAAAAACCCCAAGTCACAGTTTTATCATCTGCTATGATTCTCCTAGGTGTTTGCATCACAAAATTTTAACTGATCTTTTTTATTACTTACTCGGAAATGGTGGTAATACACCAAACTGGCAACCCCACAGTGGTAACCATATAACCATAACTTCACCCTCTCAGATGAGTGGGCAGGTGATGAAATATGGACAGGCCTTCCACCTTGGTGACAGATCGAGATACCACAGGGCCGGACTGATGTCCAACAACCCCTGGGGAATGTGTGTGTGTATTCGTGTATGCATGTGTGTGCACATTCAGCAGCAAAACAAACTGGCAGCCAGCTGGCCTCCTTTAGAAAGGAAGGAAGAAAGAGACAGGAGAAATAAGAGTGGGTGAGGCTGAAACAGTACAGTGTGGAACAACAGAGGAAGAGAGAGATGGACGTAGGGAGGGAGGTCCTGAAGGATGGCCAGGGTATGACACAGGATGACCCAGGGTCAGCAGGAGTGAAAGAAAGGGGAAAGATGACAAGATGAAAAGAAGCCATACTGTAGGAAAGAATAAAGAAGGGTGGGGTGACTAGAAGGGTGTAATAGTGTGGACTAATTTGGATGAGGAGTTTAAGTTATACAGAGGGCTCTGAAGAGGCAATCCCCTCATCATAGTTTTGTCTAGGTTGAACATCATCGCTAAAAAAAACAAAAAAAAAAACTCTTTGTTCGTTATGAATCAGACGCAATAGGCGCCCCGTTACTGCAAGGAAACTACGCACAAAGTCAGTTAACCACCTCTTACAGCTAAAGTGAATCATTGATGATTCGCAATTATACAAATCACACAAAAGGCAGCAGGAGCCAGAGTTTTTTTTTAAGAGACACAAACACTAAGAGACACTTTCTATCAACAGTACAATAGTTAATTATTCCGACTATTAGGTTTTTTGCCTTGTAATGACACTGAAGTAGGAGTAAATGTCTACACACACACACAGCCCTAGCTCGCTCATCCATCTTTGACCTAAAAAGCCATTGAGGACAGTGACCTTATGTTGATATCACACTCCCTTAGGTCAGATGTAACCTTTGTAGGCAAATGTCATTTCTTGCTTCCTGTGTGTGTTTTTATTCCACTGCTCTGACCTTCAGTGCCAATATTTGTTCATTACCACATGTCAGTGTTGACTCTGAGATGTATTATCACAGTAATATTATTAACCTGTCACCACAGCTTCCACTCTTGGGCTTTGCACTATCACTGCCATGGTGTCTTCACAACCATGATCTTATTACAACACATGTTTGAACTGCCCAGTGAAGGTCAGTGGAATATTTGTAGGTGAATCAAAACATCACAGCTAAACCAATCTGACACAGATTGCATAAAACTGAGGCATAAGCATTTTATTGAAGCGTGATCAGAAAAATATCGTTTCTAAATGTAATCCAATCCACGATGGCTTGTTATATATGCGACTGTGACCGTGTGTGGCCTCACGTTTGCATGCATATGTGACTGTGTATTTTTGATTGGTAGTGATTAACAAGCAAAGCGAGCGGGGCATCTGTGATCATATTGTTCCTAGAGTAACCACCTCCTACCACATAGCGGGGAGTCCTCCACTGTAGCTAGTAATGAGGCTTGTTACAGCGGTGGGCACACACACACTGATGGCATATTCCTGCGGGCAGCTTGGCTTCCATCCATGCTCTATTCGGCCAATTATGGACAGTGTGAAGGCTGTGATTGCCTCTATCTAGAGGTCTGCAGGTTCACAAGGGTCGGACCAGCACATACTGTGTTTGCTGCTGCCCAGTAAAATATTAAATGCCCATCACTTTGATAAGTTAAGACATAAAGAAGCAAGAGGTAGGGGGTAAGTTAACAAAAACATTAATTTGGTGACTCAGTCCTTAAACTAGTTGCACTGCTCAAATACTTCAAAGTCTTTTACAGTAATTAACTATCAAGTTGGCAGGCCCTAACCATCGCTGACTACAATCAAACATTGTGTTAAGCGATGCCCCAGGACAAGTTGAGAAACAACAGCTAAACAAGCCTGGTATTGTCAGATATCAGTGAATTTATCTGTTCTCTCCAGCCAATGCGCCGAATTGTTTTCCTTGTAAAGTGGCTGGCTGCTTACAAAACTGGAGGAAGTACCAGATCCTTTTAAAAGTTTGAGTGTAAGAGGCAATACGATGTAAAAATACTCCACCAGAAAAAAATCTGAGTGCAGAATAATAATTTTTTACATTTACTGTACATTACAGTAAAAATATAGCTATATACATCGATTTTTCTATATTTGCATATTATTTAAAGTATAGAAGTATTCATCATACAGAATGGCTCTGTTGAGTTATAGTATTCTATTTTACATTATTGGATTACTACAACTGGCTATATTTTAATCAATGCGTTGCGGGCAACATCATCAGTAGGATGCATGCACTTAAAGGAGGAGGGCCCTGGGTACACAGAACCTGATGAGGAAAGGTACTCTCTAATGGGTGAGAGACATGTAGATATTATGATGTGTTTATGGTTCCTAAATGAGTTGCGAACATTGGTCAGGCTCTGTATTGATTTACTGCTCTGGTTATCATTTTGACATGTGATAAAATTTAGTACTAGGACCTGGGCAGCTGATAGAGGCAAACTTGGAGCTTTGGATGGAATACCATCATGTTTTTGTTTATAATTTCTGGAAATAAACAGAAAGAGGTGCTGAGACATTTTATGATCATAATGTGGCTGATAGATTAATTCATTTCTGCTGTGCTGACAGAAATTTGTTTTTTTAATGCAGAGCGTAAAATGTAGTATATTGAAGGAAAAAGCATGATAATAATATCCCAGAATGGGGCAGGCTCTATGCTCTACATATGCATGAGCAAACAGCCAGGAATACAGTATGTTAGTAATTTACTTTGTATGCTAATGTACCTGTGCAACAGGCGTTCCATACTTTTAACCTGTACTGCTGGTTGATATTTTGAGACACTGAGTTTATTTTTTCGACCTGTGGAACTAAACTCAATTGGCATAATCGTTGCTACTAATTTACCATTTCTCAGTTGGTATTGCTTCATAAAGCTGACGAGCTAAGATGGAAGCAGAAGTGTGAAAGTTTTGAACACAGAAACATGTAGCATACAAATGTATAGTGGTTTCCACTATGTTGAGACATTTCTGATACTATTGTTATTATGAAGTTTTATGCTCATCAAAGATTTTTTAAATCTCAATCAATATCACAAAGTACATTGCCTCAGAAATGTACTGAAGTATAAGTATAAAATGGCATAAAAAGCGAAACTTGTACTGAAACAAACTTAAGGTGTCAGTTGATATTTCTCCACAAACTGTCAAAACCCTCTTGGCAAAATTACAGTCTGTGCTGTATATGCATTGATTTCAACAAATATTGCTCACCATTATCAGAAAATGTAAAGAAATACTCCACAATATACATAACTATCAGTGTCACCGGCTCTTGTGAAAAAACATTTTCAAACTGAGGACAACAAAACAGATTTTCCCCTTAAGAAAATGTTTGAAGCAGGCCTGGATGCAATCTAACTCTGTATTATAGACATCAGCCAGGTGTAGTTTCCACTAGGCTGCACAAATGCTCACACACCTACACTCCTACACATGAAATGGTGGGATGGCGTTACGCTGTACACAGAGAACCTTTTACACTTTTCCCCTTTCTTGGCTCAGTTAATGGTCTTATCTAACAAAAATCAAGACTGGGAGGAGGAGAGGTGATTCAAACCACTGTGTGTGAGTGTGTGTGTGTGTGTGTGTGTGTGCGCGCTACTGTCTCGAGGTTGAGTCTGCTTAGATTGCTCTGATCAATAATGCAGTGAGAGAGAGAGAGAACAAGAGGGAGAGGGGGGAGAGAAAGAGAGAAAGATCTCTGATTCAGATGACTCACAGGGATACACTGGAACAAAAGACAGAAAAGGATAAAGAGAACGAGGGCAGGAAAAGAGGGCAGCACAAAGGTGAGAGGATGGAGCAGACAGGAAGAGAGAGTGTGACAAAGAAACGCACGCAAAACAGAAAAAAAGATAGTGTCAACATAATTAGCATTCAATTAGCCCAGTTTAAGCTGAATATTAATGACGCTGCTACCACAGTGTGACTCTCAGACAAACTCACACGCTGCTAAATGGTAAATATTCATTTTCCTAGGCCTACGTCTTGTGTATTGTGTTCAACTGGAGGGACACACACAAACACACACAGTATCTATAACATTCATTTTGACAGATACTGCACAGTATTGCCAGATTGGGACACATAAAATATAGATAATGAAGGAATTCAACACAACCTTGAATTACGACCAGAATATTATGCTCCATGCCCTCAAGGAATCATTTAGAAAATTCAAACTTGCTCCCCGGTTGTTACTTAGTTTAGAGGACGCTGGGTAGAAAATGATCTGCAGCTAATAACTCAAAGATATAATTTCTGAGGCCTGCTGGTTTTTTGTTCTTGCTTTAAATTAATACTCCACCCAGAGATTCAGATTCCAGATTCTTTTGAGCATGAAACAATATCATTTTCACCTTCTCAGAGAACAGCAGCTGAAATCAGCTTAGATTCACTGTGGTTGCCAGTAATGACAGTTTTTGCCTGCTTCAGTGCGTGGGTCAGTGATCATGTCAAGCAGGTGCACTGGCTCGCACACATTAGAACACCAGTGCTTTTCCATTAACATTTCATCACTCATTTGTTTGAATTCTTTCTGCAGTTTAGGCTCCTGGGTAGGCTATTCAAACAATTACATCATCTATAAATGAGACACGAGACTCAAGGCAGCCAGTTACAGAGCTACCATCTAAAAAAGTTAGAATCCACTTATATTGGTTTGCAGCTACTCAAGAGTTTCAACTCTACGCTACTGGTGAACACACTGGCTGCTGGATATGACAATGTGTATCAGGGTTTGTCAAATATGCCCTACACACAGCAGTCTGACAAACAGGAATTTCTGCAGACATGCAACACACCCTGAGAGGACAGGGACTGAGAAAAACCTAGTTTTCTGCTAGAAGTGTGTCACAGGACCTCTGAGCTGTGACCAGCCTGCCAGGCCAGGAGTGGACGGTTACCATAGACACCTACATACATTTACACTCACAAGTGTTCATACACCAAAAAAAACTTGTGAGTTTGTGAGTCACCCTGTTCCTTCTCTATCTGTCTATCACCCTGACCCAGATACAGTAGCTACAAGAGCGAGGGGGTGGGGGGTAGCAAGGGGAGACCACATCCACACAAAAGGAACAAGAATTACTCTGGGTTGTGTACATAATCAGGGTGTCTGAATTTCATTTCATCACCGGCTGCGCTGACACTTTTCCCTTTTTATTGAAGCTGCTTCTCTGTGGTACATTTCACACTGCAGTGAGTACATGTCTGAGTGTGTCACCTTTTTTATACTAAACCTGCTTTGATGTTCTACTAAGGCTTCTCTCTAGCTGGAGGACATGCAGATTTCAGCAGGAGAGAAGAATACAAAGAACGCTCAGGTGTAAAGGCCTGGCCACACCGGAAAATGGCACATTCAAATACCTTTCTTAGCGAAATATGTGGCAATAGAAGCTTGGTGATGGTACAGAGTAAGCATGGGGCTGGTTGCTGAACTACCGTGGCTGGTGAAATACCCGCTACTAACCACAATAGCTGTCCAAGCTTCATTCTATTATCTCTGCATCTCTAGACCATTTACTCCCCTGGCATTTCGCTCTCAGAAGTGTACATAATTTCATTCAATAAACAGTAATTAAACCTCTCTTAACCAGCAGGCTTGCTAACTGTCAGTTCACTCAGTTTATTCATGTAAAGTATTTCTAATGCTGACTTCTGAATCATAATTATCTGTGGACCATTCCTCTTTTGTGGAGCAGTGTACACTCTGGCAGAGAAGGTTAAGTAAAAGCGGATGGTGGAACACCACTAATAAGCTATGAAGGCTTCTTCTATTTTTGATTTCTCCAGCTTTCCATTCCCCCAAAGGTCAGCAGACCCAAGACAGCTTGTTATAGCTCTTTATCACTGATTGTCAGCAAATAGATTTTGCCATTTTAAAAGCTGGTGTCACCGGGTCTTTATACTCCATCATCATGTCTACATAGGAAGTTTAGCGTGAGCAGCATCAGTGCTCCATCTGTGTCTATACAGGATGCGTTCAGGCACAGTATTGAGTTGTAGGTCACCCAGGTTTTGGTAGTGCTCAGAGCCAAACACACAATCACTGTAGCTACATGTATAAAATGGAAGAAAATAGACTTGAAGCATAAAAATAGCCTTAAGCAGCTACGCTGCAGACAGTTCGATTGACTAAAATACTGTAAGAGCTTATCTACTCTGTGAGACGGACAACTGAAAAACATGGCTGAGATGCCTAACGTGTAAACACGCCGCAAGGGTCCTTTCACACCTAATCTGTTTGGTTCTCTTACAAAGTATTTAGTACAGTTTTTTCAGGGCGATGTGAAAGTTATCAATCAGACTGGTCCTCTTCCAACCACGATCACAGCACTGTGTTTGGGTTTTAGGTCTAAATTCAAAAGCTAAACTATTATTAAATCAGTCAGCTGATTGTGAACTATTAAGAAAGCAATTACAACCCCCATTTTTTAACGGTATGTAGCCTTTAATTATATAAGATACATTTTGTTACATACATGTCATCAGTATGTGAGTGCAGGGATTTTATCTGATATATCACAAAGTGAAACGTGCTTGTGTCCTCTGTATATTTTGTTTCCAAATAAGAAAAATGAGTTGTGACCACACATCCACACACTCATCTATCCTCCTGTAATGTTATGGTACAAAATGCCCATTTTCTGTCCCAGTTCTGTCTGTTCGGCACTATTTATGATACATGAGGTCCAGCTACAATCTTGACTAATACAACTCAATCAGTTATTTTTTGTCAGCTCTTTGTGAACACAAGAGAAGTGCAGTTATGCAGTTATTTGATTTCCCCACATGGGAAATCAAATTCTGATGACTGACAGCGGGTCATGCAGTTCGCCAAAACTGTCTAATCAATGAGTCACCAGTCTTTAGTCCATATGACTTCATGTTTACAGCTCTTCTTTCTTCATTGTTGCAGTTTCCAGCACTGCAAACTCAATGGAGAATCCATCTCTTCAAACAAGAGGAGAGGTGAAAACACAGAAATAATAATAACCTTTTCCTCACTAAATCCCTTCCCATCCACTCCTTCATTCTCTGTCTGGCCTGTCTCCCACCCTGCTGGCTCCTGTGTTGTTCCCAAATACAGTTAGAGGAGTTTAAACAGCCAGGCGTGAGATTAGGTTCAGAGGGATGATTACTGCACACCCTTGTTTTCCTTAGTCCCCGTGTTCTCACTGGCCCTGGGAGTCAGGGGTCACCGGTAACCCACGGCGGTATCGTGACACCTCGTTACTCTTCCCCCTGCTGCCTGGCCGCCATGTTGTGTTGTCATGGCAACAGCAAGACAGAAAGCTTATCTTGGTGCTGAGAAAATTACACCTAAGCACTGAACCCCAGGGTGAAGCCTGTGCATATTTGTGTGTGTGTCTGTGTGTTTGTGTGTGTGTGGCATATGGTGTCCGCTGCATGGGGAGTTTGTGGGAGAGGAGAGTTCCTCTCATGCTGCGTAATGTTCATACACCCCCACAGTGATGGAGGTTTCCCAAATAATGGGGATGAGGCAAAGGGGCAGAGGGTGATGCCTGAGCATCAGAAAAAATATATTATTCATGGCTAAGAGCCCAACCAGGGGGCAAAGAGATTTGGAAAGGTGAAAAGCCATCTTATGATAATTCATGCTCATGATAATGTGCCAGAAAATATCCTCAACTGGTACCACACTAAACTTTTGATTTTAGATATTTAAAAAATATATATATTTCAACATCAAAATCTACCTACAGTCAACTCAGTTAGTGGAGGCTCTTAACCATCAGCAGTAAGAAAGACTTCTTATACAATAAAGCACCTACATTATCAGTCAGTAATTAAATCATCTGCACTAACTGAGACTTGCAATACTTCAGCATTTAGGTATATATTGATCTCATTATGGATCACTGTCTAAGTCTTTCCCAAACACAAAAATATCAATTAGAACTAGTTACAGTGAAACACAATATAAGTGTTATCATGGGCTGTCAGCAGGTTTTTACCATAGCTGGACTCCAGCTCCCAAGGCATGAAGTAAGGGCTGAGACAGCACTCGTGCCACTGGTATGGAATGAATTAAACATGAATATATAAACGTGGCTCACAACTCTGCACCCACACTGGGTTCCAGTACATTACACTGCATTGCCTTATTTCAGTTTTAAGACTGCCAGTTGATATGTTTGAATTATATATGTGAATTTGTCTGTGACTGAATCTCAAAATGTACAGACATTTAAAATGACTAGAACACGCACTGATGGGCTAGTGCAGTACCTCTGCAGTATTACTTTCTTCTCCTGCCTGATCATTCTTTTCCCTCTGTTGGCCATAGTCTCCTCCTCCTCCTCCTCTGAGTTGTCAATTTATAGCAGCACCAGTAAGCTGTTTGTTACTGTATTTTCAAAGTTTACATCACGTTGAGCTTCCAGTTCAGCAGACGCTCATCACAACCTCGACATGCTTCAAAACTGATATTTGCTGGGTGTAGATTAATGCACAGGACTGTTATGTCTATAGGGTACAGTGCAGTTATTCACTGTCTTCTAAACTACCTCTTTCTTCGGAAAGTTAAACCCTTTGTTTTTGTAATTAAGCAAATAATTATTAGTTATATTGATTATTTATCAAGCTAGTATAGCTCCTTTGCCTGCCCCTGTCTTTGTCATATCTTTGGTTTTGCATTTAAACAATTAATCGGATGGTGCATAAAATAAAAAGACAGATGAATCGATAATAAAATTATCTTAGTTACAACCTTAAATATGTTAGCATTATCATAATAACAAAACTGATATTGAGCCACAAAATAAAACCTCATCTTTTATAGTAAAATGAATGATATCGAACAAGCGCTGATCAAGCAAAACAGAACTTATCCGAAAATAACAGACCCTACCATCTAAGTATTCTCACAATCCACCTTTTCATGTCATATATCTCTTAGTCTACAGAATGTAGCCTGTCTTTCCCACAGCCTTGTACACCCATGCACGGCTAACTGATGGTAATAACTGCAAAGCTTTTGTGTAAACCTGTCAACTGGCACTGAAATAGGTCCCTCCCCTGACTACAGCGGTAGCAGTTGTATGATTTATAAACAGCACACACCACCGCTTTTAGATGGTCAATCACAGATAAGGTGAAGAGCGAGGGGGATGGTCAGACTTTAATTGAAGCCTCATCGCTCCATCTCTGTCTCTCTCCCTCTCTCTCTCAGTTTGATAGTCCTCTTATTGGTGGTGATGGTGGTAACTGATTGTGGGGTAGACAGGTTAAAGAATCAATGTTCATTTACAAGTCTGTAAATACCCATCACACACACACAACACTCAGCCTGACGTAGACCTAGATGTGAGTCAGACAGAAAGGTAGCTATTCATGAGGGCTATCGACTGTGCTCCTATTTCCCCTGTAGAGATAAGATATTTTTAGAATAGTTTGGCCTGTAGATGAAATCAGCTGATGGCACCAGCCTATCCATAAAACTCAATGTACCAGTCAAGCCAGCAGGCATCTATTGAGCTGGGAAATCAGTGAGACAGATTGAAACCCAGCTGGCGTAAGGAGGACTGAGTCGCACTCTTCTGTAATATCTTTCATCTTCTACCCTCCTCCCTCTCCTCCTCATCTTGTTTGTTTTCTTGTTTTTTCATTTATTTTATCAGGTGGCTTCATTCCAGATTGAAATTCCTGTCTTTAGGAGAACATAAGTACAAAGAATCTGCTAAAAATGATAATCAAAATAAACAAAACAAAGCAATCAAACTGCCAGACAGGAATGGCTTTTGAAAACAAATTCAAACCTCAGAAAATGGGAAATGAGTTGTTTAAAAAGTAATTTTGCTCATTTATAGGATGCATGGCACAAAGAGAGCTGACTTTCAATGTTGAGAATTTGGGTGTGTAGTATTTGAATCTAACTCACAGTGTGATCTAATTTTATAAATATGGATTTGGAGCAACAGAAGTGGTTTAAAACTCAGGCCTGGTGGATACTCTAAATCAGTGCAATTCGTTTAACTTCTGGGTGGCAACTTTCTGATATGCAATCTCCATGATGAAGTGTATTACTCTAATAAAATACCAGGCGCTGAAGGAAGCTTTACCCTGTAGACTAGAGGCAGCATGTGAAATTAATAGTGACGAAATTCAGGGGTGGTATTTTTCTAAACATTAGAGCTGAATCATTCATCTTTGGAAATAGACTTTTTGATCACTTTTTGCCAAGAGTTACATAGGAAGATCAATACCACCATCTCATACCACTGAAGTAAGGCTATTGCCATCAGCTGGATTAGCTTAGCTTAAATAAAGACTACAATAGTCCTACAAATAAAACTAACATGCATTTGTATTTTACATAGGATATTTAGGGCAGATAATGTTATTGTAAGATTCTCACGTTTACAACTACTAAGCAGTATGTAGCTGCATATTTGCGGTTAACAAACTTCAAAATTGAACTGCTGGCTGTTCTAACAAACATATATCTGACCAGCAGCTTACTAAGAGAGGTATAAATTTTATGTTCTTTTGTTCCGCTAGGTGGCGATCTAGTGTTAACAGCTGTACATCATTTTCTAACTCTCTCACGCTATGAATAGAAGCAGTGACGTGGTCATACTGACCCAGCATTTGTACGAGAGGGGTATTAAAAAACAGTCAAGGTTCTCAGTTGTGCTTTTAAGCACATGTCATCTAAAGGGACATTCAGAGATGAGAGCAGCAACTTGCCTTGTCAGATGCTGTAAAGCTAGCTAAGATTAGCTAATATTAGCTCAATGTAAAGTAGAGGCGAGATTGTCTGATCTTAGATTAGATAATATTGATGTCTTCAGCTTTAATTATCAGACATAACTAACAATTTGTCATGTCACAATTAGACATGCCTTAATATCCTTTTAAAGTTGTGTGAAGCTAACGTCAACCAAAATGCTAAGTAATGTTAATATATTTTCGCTCAACTGGTATACGCTTTCACAGTAAAGGTTACGTATCTTGGATCGGGCAGTTACCCACTAGAAAAGTGCTGGGGGACAATATGACCCCATACAATCCTAAGCTCAACACACACATATCAGTTTTTGTACAAACAAACAAAGTGTGAATTTGCTACTAGGCATTATGTGAGCTGTGGAAAAAGCCCAGCTAATTGTTTTTCCTCTGTTTGATCTTCATGCTAAAAATATTGTGAGCTGTTAGCTGTGAGTTTGTCTTTACCATACAGACATGGGTGGTATCAATCTTTCATCTAACTCTCAAAGAAAGAGAATAGGCATACTTTCTACAGTGTCTAACCATTTCCCTAAGCACAACCATTGTCAGTTTTCACCCTCCAGATTCAAGTTGTCTCTGATCTTCTTCACTGTTTCCTCCACCTTTTCTCTTCTCTACAACCCTCCACACCTCATCATCCTCCTCCTGCAAAGTACACCAGGAAACAGAGTTAGCATTGTAGCCTTACTGTCCTTCTCTGCAGGCATAATGGCCAATTTGCTGCTCCTCGGCGGATTGACCATGGTTGCCCAGGTACAGATAGGAAGAGAGTGTCATATTACCAGGGCCACAGGTATAGTATGCTGAGATGTGATGCATGGTGTCCAGTGAATACTTCAGTAGTTATGCTGCAGTCCTGATTTTTACTGTAAGACAGGCTTCATGTTGAATTTACATCATGTTTATAGAGTGGTGGTCTTTGCTTTAAACTGGGAGGCAGGCGAAAGTCAAGCCCTAAGGTGACCATTTTATTGCTCCAATCCTGTCATTATTTGACTCAGCCAAAAAGCATGGCAGTACTGCACCAGCATCACAGCCCAATGCACTTAACATTGAACATTTCACTTTCGCGGCGTCGCCGTCACGGGCTTATCTCAGAGGTGATCAGGGAATGTCAACCAGACTCCAGTAGATAGAAATCTTTCATTATTTTCGACTGTTGCTCCAAGAATATTCAGCGGAATGCAAAACTGTAGCGCTCAATTTGTCCTTCAGGAAGATGAAATGGGACAAAATAACGGGATTGGAACAAGTATTATGTCATTTTAGCTTCTCTGTTTGGTGATTCCCCAGAAAAAAAATAAAATTATGAGACATTATTGCTCCACGTTTAAAACAGCACAGCCTGTTCTCTAAGACTTGGGCCGTTGGGTGGGCAAGCGACTATGAATCACTGTAAAAATGGGTACAGCAACTGGTGCATTGCATCTACTACTGATGTACTAGAGAGCCAGTGGCTGTACCAAGGACTGAGTGAGAAAGCAACTGAGGACGGATGCTCAACAACAAAATAACCACATCATAATTGACAATCGCGGTATATTGTGTTCTCTTCTTAAATCAACCAAATCACCGGGGAAGGGCTTGAATACTGTTTCAAGATAAGAGCAGGTATATGCCTTCCCCAAAATGTCTAGGATAAGTTGCAATGCTGAAAAGCCTGGCAACCGTGGTTGTTTAGACATGGCTCATTCCCACTGGTTTGTTGAACTCTGAAAATGTCTGGTGATTTCCCACTGCAGGTCATAATCTTTACCTCATATCAAATGAGCCATATATCAGTATTACTTTCACTTTTACTCAAATGCTGTTCACTGCTTTGTCTCTCTCTCAGTCTACTGTCACAACAGAACAAGAAATGAAATGTTTATAATAATACTCTTTTGTTATATGAGTTATATAACCAATAATGCTGTTAGGGGACAGATGGGACAGTTTTTGTAAGAGGCAATTAACATAAGTGATGATGACATACTCTGACAGCTGCATGCTCTTCTTGATATATTTTGATAAGCGACAAACAAAAGCCCCATATGGTTTTCACAATTTCTCTAAATCGTGGAAGATACATTGATTTTAGTGGATCTCATCTACTCTACTCTGTTAAAAATTTAATAATTTGAATTTAGACTGCTTCAGGCGGTTATCTGTGGAAAACACACGAAAGCTGCTCGGCGCGGAACCTCCTCCTGACTCCCTCCCTTCCCTCCCTCTATTCTGTTTTCTCTACTTACAACCTCTTTCTCATCCTCAGTCACCATAAGCGGCATCTTTTTTCTCCTTTCATTCTTCACTTGTTCATCTTCCTCTGGCCCAGGATCATACAGGTGCCATTGATTTAGAAGGCAGTGGGTGATCTGCATAAAGAGAAACCAACAGCAAATCATCTGACACAAAACATTTCAAAAAGACATGGTGAGGCACATGTCACAATCGGTAGTTTGTTAGCTCTAGGAGAAAGAAACCCGTGCAGTATATCATCAAGGCTGTGTATTCTAGTACCTATAAATTACAATACAAGTTGACTGTTGGTTTTGTAAATCAGTAGGAAGATTAAACTACAAAAATTCATACCATTGTCTGGTGGTATTTTCTTAATCAAACTATACTAACAGTGAAGGATATGTAGATTAACTGATTCTGAACCATCTTGTTTGGTCAATGTGGTAAATCATAGCATTAAAACAATAGTTCTGAAAGGTGAACACAGTTCATGCATTTGGCGATGAAAAAGACAAGATGTGTTTTGTTTGGGGTGGTGGAGACCAAAACAGAGAGTGAAATTGGACGTGTTATTGAGGACCAAATACAATGCCAAAAATTCAATTAGTACTTTTAAACTGATAATGACTGGCGTCCAATGTATGGTGCCACTGAATTATCAGGAAACTGCTGAGTTCATGTGAGTTCATGTGTTAAACAACATTGAAAATAGGAATTTACAGTTTGTAATTTTTTAGTATGAGTATGAGCAAAATAACCATATGTGCCGCACCTAGCGAAAGAAGATGAAATCCTGACTCAGTAAAATACCTTGCAGTGGGTGTGCCAAACCTTTCCCTACCTCAGTGATTCCTAAGGTACAAGGCAGGTTATATAACTGGTCTGTCCTCTGTTACTGTTCCATCTCACCCTGTTGGAACTCCTGTCCTTATACTGTCCTGCCTTTTTCATTTCTCTTTGTTGAAACCCTTCCTCTCCCTCTCTCTCCACAAGACATATCTTGCATCATTTAATGTAATCAGGGGATGGGGGACTACGGATTTGGGGGATGGCAACGCTCCATATAGCCCTACTAAGAGTTAAAACCTGACAGGTATTTGCCAGAATGTTCTCTCTTCTAATTAACACTCCTCCTCTCCTCCCTCCCATCCTTCTCCCTTCCCCCCATTTCTTCCTCTTCTTTGTTACTCCGCCCCTCTCATTTTTACTTTTGTAATTCATTTTCCTAAACGAGTGGGCACGTTTATTCCTCTAAAGACCCTGACAGCATGGCGAGTTGCTTCTCTTAACGTAATCAAATATTGTCGCTGTATCTCTAAGGAGCCGCCCGGCTCTCCCCAGCCGTCTTTCCTCCTCTCTAGGTCCTTTTTATTAAACCATTCTTTTCTTCTCCTCCAAGTCGCTTTCCAGAATCTCTTTGTTAAAACATAACGCTGCTCACAGGTGGAGTGAATTACATGACCCTCTTCCCCGGTTTTGACAGTCAGGGATGGCCTTGCGAGCGCGTTGTTGTGCCAGTTTAATTCTGAAATAATTCACAACTTCCTATCAGCACCAAGCTACATTGGTACTTCTAATTCGCCCATAACAAGGTGGCATTTAATTTTAACCGCATAGTTTTGTCATGGTGCTCAGTCTGCTTACGGTTTCTTAAGTTTTTTATCTCAAGTTGCTCATTTAGATTTTATTTGGATTCATCTTCACATTTGTGCTGAAACTTACATTTAACAGCGTGTTTTGCAAGAGCTTCCGAGGACATCTACCCGTCAAATACATCAGTTCATGTGCACCTGAGACTTTTTCAAAATGTATCTTTAAAAGCATAACCTTTATGAATGGCTACTGGGTAAAGACACGGTGATCTCCATATAAATGTAACATACAACACTTACATTGATCTATGCACTTGACCTGTGTTTGTCCTTAGGACTAGATTGTAGATCACCCAAAAAGGTCAGGCAGGGGCAAAGGAAAAAGATGATTCAGAGCTTACAGCATCAGAACAGAAAAGGTCAAACAACACAGACATCAGCATTTTCCTGCATCTCTTCTGTCTTCAGTTAATCTGTTTCTCATGTTGCAGCAGATAGTATAAAACTTACCGCATAGATGGAGGTAGATGGATGGTGGATGGATGGATGGATTGATGGATGGATGGCAGACACTCTGTCTGGCCACCATGTCTACTCCCTGAGTGCAGTGTAGACTAAATTGACTACTGGCAGCCACGGGCAATGCTATGATAATGATATGATAATTGGGAGTAAAATAGGGTTGAAACTGAACATGCGTCCGGATGCTAATCACTACAGGGAGTCTCGAGGCTGTTTCATCCTGATGTATGCTAATTGGAGACATGTGAGCATAGTAATTTGATAGCATTCATATTGGTAGAGTTACCAACCCATCCAACCCCAACACAACCCCAAACAACATCTTAGCTTTCTTTCACCATACCTCAGCACTGTCAGATAGCCAGGCTATTTCGACTCGGGATTGCACCGCAAAACAAAAAGCTAGCCCTTATGTCTTCTAGAGAGTGGAAAATGATCATGTGAATGCAAATGAAAAAAGCCAGTGCGGGGTTTGACCATCTTTCGTGGACTTCATTATGGTCAGTATTCACCTCTGAGCTACTTGTGACGATTTTTTGATCTCTGACTGACCAGCTGTGGGTGGTGTTGAAACTGATTTACATCCATATGCTCGATCACGTACAAAAGAACAAGAAAATGGGAAAGTGGTGCATTTTTACTGCACTGATGTTATTTTCTGTGATTAATTTGAATGGGCAGCAAGCAATAGTGGTTTGGAGTATTCAGGAATAACTCTTCAGCTTACTCCAGGTACTTACGTCAGTTTCAACTATGGGCATTCACTCTTCAGCTATCCCTCAGGGGTGGCCTTTTGTTTCTACATGGACCTAGGAAATGCTGGCTCTCTTTACTTTTTTATTTGCACCTGCTTTACAGAATATTGGTGTTTTTGGTGATACTTGTGCCAAGTACAGGCTGTGAGCAACAGCCATTCAAGCAGTGCTGTACGGTACCAAGGTTTCCACAGGACAGCACAGCGAGGTTAAGGTGTTGTTTACCTTGATGGTATGGGAGGTGTGCTGGTTCACACAAAGTGCATTAAGAGCCTGTTGCCTGCAGCTCTTCACCAGCTCGCTTTGGTTGTTTGTGCTTGTACTATTTCCAGAAAATATTTACAATGGATCTACCCGAACTAAACAGCACTAAATATCTTGTTGCGATGACCAATTTGTACTGAATAAACGTGGCCGAAGCTCTTTATTTCGTTTCCTGTGCCTTAACTTTACAATTACAGACTTCACTGCTGGTTTGCTGTTGGGGCACTTTTATATAAAGTAGCAGCAACAAAAAAATTCTCTCTCTCTCTCAAGTCTGATACAGTTGCAATTAATCATTAGGTAAAATCATTTGACGTATAAAGGGCCAAACAGGCGTACCTAGTTTTAGTTGCTTTAATTGATTATTCAGCATAAGCAGAACTTTTGTAAGGTTATGTTTTTCACCCTGTCTGTTTTTGTGTCTTTGTTTACGTTTGTCAGCAGCAAAAAGTACTGAACGATTTGCACACAGCACTTGGTGGAGGATGGAGCATGGGCCAGGAAGAGCCAAATTAAATTTGGTACAGATGCCATTAAAGGGCAGATCCAGGAGTTTTAATCACTTTTCTAAACACACTGTGAGATAGGGCATTTTCAGCATTGTCAGACTACTTCCTTTTTCCTTCATTTTCTTATTATAGGAGCTCAACGTTTATAGGATCATGTCTGTTGAGCCATCAGCAAGATCGTATGTCTGGCCTTGGCAGAGATAATAATACTCTATGATGTAGTTAGTTTAGATGATGTTATTCACAGTGTAAATGCGGATATATCTTGTTGTTAACTTTTGCCTGAACAATCTTTCACAGCCTCCTAGTGGCAGCAGCGGTGTCAAAACACAACACTGCCATGTTGTCTTCAGCCTTTGTAGAAATTGTACTGATTGGCCCTCAGCGTAATATTTTGAGCCATCAAGCCTGTGGATTTTCCATGAAACATGGCTGGAGCCCTCGAAGAAAAGCTCTCAAATGCTGTTCCTTTAATGTGACAAAATCATAAAATCAGGGCGCAAACTGCACTTCTAATACTGCGTATTCTGCCTGAACCTGCCTGGACACAGTGCTGCGGATGTTTATATCTCACATGCACCCAAAAATTGGACAAACAACGCTGGTACGGTGATTTCCACATTTGCACACATGTATACAGTCTTTTATTAAACTCTGGTTAATTTGAACCTGTTACTCCTAGGGCCTGCAAAGAAAAACAGATTAACGGGTTATAAGCAGATGAAACCCGACTCAGACACTCTCACTGAAAACACACAGACGTCTTGAGGAGCCAAGTGGATGTATTGTAAGAAATAGCCGCAAAAAACGCTTGTATGGCGACAACGGTGCTATGTCATCGGGCTGTTGCCAAATAAGGGAGATCATCAACTCAGGGGCTGCATAAATTCCATTCGTAAGGCGACTGTGGGAGGACTGTGCCAGGTGGGATGGAGTCATGAACATTTTGCAGCCACAAGCAGATATTTTGTAGATTATCCATCTGATTAGATAGTGTGTTTCCTCTTATGCCAAGGTCATCACCATTTACCCTGTTACTGGGTTTTAATGCTTCATTGAGGAATAAAGTCTTAGAGGCATTGTTTGAATTTTGGAAAACAAGATCTTAAGTCCTGAAGACACTTCATTGATGAATCTCATGGGAAAAAGAAGCTTAGCCTCCATTCAATGATCTGGAACTGTGTGTGTGTCTGTGTTTAAGCTCCTTGTTAGGGCTATTCCTGTCTGTGCCGACAGTAGCACAAAGGTGCTTACATAAGCTTAAGGAGCTGAACTGCTCTGAGTGACCAAACACTGTGTGTGTGTTTGTGTGTGTGTGTGTGTGTGTGTGTGTGGTCAGGCTGACCTCTCACTGTGACATTCAAACAGAGCAGAAGGCCAGGTGACACTCACATTATGACCTCTTCTGCATCATTCATACGCTTCACACACTCTGACTTCACCACGCTCAATCTGTGCCTCTGTCTCTCTCACAAACACACACATACGTACATCATCACGCACATACGCACATGCTCATTACATGTAACTTATAGGGAAGGGTATATACATGCGTTCATATAGGCCCATTCTGCAGATGGAGTGTTACTGGCTGGCATGGAGTAATTAACACATATAGCAGGCATGTGCGCACAAGCCCATCAATCAGCATGCAAATGATCCCACCAACACACTGGCAAAGGTGATATGGCACCCATATTCACACACACCCACAAAACTAATCATGCAGAAATTATGGCCAGTTGAAAGCCAGTCTGTGAGAGTGAGTACCATTATGATGAACCGGAGAGTGTAGATGTGCATGTGCGAGTGTCTGGGTGTGCATGTGTGTGTGTGACGGATGCATTGTAGTATTTATCACGCTTCATCTCTACCCCTGTGGCATTGGTAAGGCCTGACTCTGTTAACCTCCATTACAGAGCAAAATCCCAGTGGTGCTTTCTTGAAAAAGACTCATTGGAAATGTGATTTGGACATGCACATGCACACACACACATACACACACACACACACACACACACACACACACTTACAAGTGAAATGGTCCACAAACTCAGTTGTGTACAGTCACTGGCTCCTAAAGTGAAAGACAGCAGGTGGTCCATTATTTTTTAGGTGGCTGAGTTCAAAGCACCAAAAGGGAGTCGGGTTCACAGCAGAGGCTGCAGTATTGCTGTGGACCCTCACATGTCTCACTTTAATGTGGCCACATCCAGATGCTACCAGCTGTCTGGTATGTGGTCGTTGTTCTGTATTTCTGTTTTTGTGACTGTCCAAACCACCTTCTTTTCTGCCAGTGTCAGCCATATCAGGATTTTGTTTACTGAGTACAGTTTACCTCGAACATAGAAAGAATACATCAGCATTTGAAAATGGTGACGACTACTTGCCAAGAGTTAAGCGAGAAGATCAATACCACTTTCATACCTGTAGGCTAAATATGGCGACAGCCAGCAGTCGATTAAGCTTAGCTTAGCATAAAGTCTGGAAAGGGCAACCTGAGATGTCACTTCCTCCAAAAAAGTCTAGCACAACCCTCTGACAAATTACAATGACTCACTAGTGCAAAGTGGTATTACGGGTCATGGGACTGGCTAGTTAGCATGCTAACTTCATTAGAATAAGTGCTAGAGATAGAAAGCATAACAAGAGGCAACACCGGCATTGCTTTCTACACTGGAGACAGCTCTTGCCAAGAAAAGGAATGTTTGAGTTTGATGCTGAATTCACAATGTTTCTTCAGACTGGTAGAAAACAGCTGTAAATGCTGCCTTTAGCAGCAATGGCAAAAAACTTATATATAGCACCTTTAAAATGTCTTCAGTATTGATACTGACATTGGATTTCTTCCCCGAGGATATCTGGACATCATTTGCTGTCATCGTATCGTTCCATTCCAACTGACTCCCTTCCTCATTACTATTTGCTTTTATCACATCACAAAACAATTTTTATTAGTATTACTGTGAAACTACCTGCCACTGGTTTGTGTTTTTTCTTTTTTGTACTGTTCCCTGTAAGTTACATTTAAGTGGTTTGTCTTTTGTCTCACAAATGTGGACAAATAACACATCCAGTGCCCTTTAGTAAGAGATGTGGAATGCTTTAAGGTGTATATGATTGCACTGTATACCTGTTTAGAGCTTATTTTTTCTTTCATCCTGCAGGTGTGTTGATGTCATATAAGAAAGGTAGTTATATTAGCTAGCCTGAAGGTAAAAAAGGTGGAGGTTTGATGCAAAGGTCCTGGACCAACTCCCCAGGTGAGTAATGTGTTCTTTTCACTCTTTGACAGCTATGTGCAAAGGTGTCATGTCTTGAAACACTGAGCCTCCATCATTCTCTGGGCAGTTGAGACTGCAATAATACTAGGTGATATTCAGGCAAGAGTATGCAGATGCAGATCCAGTCTGTTGAATGAGCGTTTGCATGCCTGTTATTCCTGTCTTACTCTGGAGGAATTGCCTTGGCGTTAGAAATCTCATTTCTGCAACAACAACTACAGAGGTGCTGCTTTTACGTTTAGCATAACTCCCCACTAATACAGTGCCAACAATGCTAGTCAAGGCTATTTAAGATGAGTTAAAGAGGGTTTAGTTTAATTAATAAAAAAGATTAGCCTACTTTTCCACAGCAGACCAGAAGCCAAGGTCCTGACAGCTGGAGTAGTTTCCTCAGCTTTGTTATTCCGGGAAGCTCTGGCGTACTTCAACACGCAATGACATTTTCCTAGAGCATGGCAGACTCATGACATCACCATCCTAATCCATCTTCATCCCGTCCTATTCTGTCAGGTAGACAGCATGGAAGTAAGGTGTAAAGGGATGACATCTGCTTCTAAATAAAGATGCAGAACCTTTAGAGAGTCTTTACATGACATCTCCGTCCAGCCAACGCCGTCATGTTGTTTGTTGGGATTTTCATGAATCTCTGACACATGTAGTATTTTCAGGTCTGTGTTGCTTTCAGCACCTCTTTGGTGTCATAATTCTTGATATTCTATTTGAGGGGCTGTAACATCAGGGCTGTAACAGCAGCGGTGCTCAGAATAAAGATGACTTTTAATACAGGACTCTGGCTTTGGTAATGATTTTTATTTAGGTAATGCATAAAAGATGCATTTATGCAGGGTGTATGCCCTTTGTGTCTGTGTGTGTGTATGTGTGAGGGGGGTGTGAATGCCTGTGATGTGAGAGAGAAGATTACAGTAGTCCCACAATGACTCTAAAAAGTAGGCAAGGAGGCCGCAAGGAATACAACAAACAAAAGGGTGTCCCTTGAAAAATCATCACATTTACTGTATTGCAATCTCTACCTCTACTTATTCTATGGGGTGTTAAAACCCTAAACCAGATAGATTAATTGTCTGAAATAAACATGGACATGGATAAGAAAAGCCAAGACATCCTTACCATTGCACTGTTCTTGTTTTCATTGTGTGTGAGAGCATGAGGAGGGAGAAAGTGGGTTGCAGGAAGAGACAGATTAAGGCAGAGGGCTGAAAAATTAAATGCAGCTTTTTAGGTCTTTGGGAAGGATTAGTATAGTCACTGCACACTCACAAATGAGTCAGTTGATTTAAGTCAAGCTATACATACAGGAGTTATTATGAGGGATAGATAGGCTGATGTACAAAGGTCGCGAATGGGGCCACATAGTAACTCTGGGTGAGGAGGATTGCTGATCTGACATGTTTGTGTAGCCTCATCGGCTCACTAATGTAATAATACACTTGCACAGGAATATGATGATTTTTCTGGAATGATTTTTTGCCATTTTTTTTTATTATGATATTGGCAGCAGAGATAGAAAGGAAAAGCAAAGGAGAGGTGTGGACGACATGCAGCAAGGATCTGAGCTGGTTAAACTACTGCAGTAAGATTCAATATGGTCTGGCTCTGCAAGGTGAACTACTGTACATATTCTTTGAAATTTACATATACATACACTAGTTTGCCCTTCCACTGAACTCTTTAAGGGCCTCCAAGTTTTTAACACTACAGCATTTAAAAGAAAAGGTTGTAGAACTCAAAAGGACAGAAGACTATGCTGTACTGTAATAATGTCATCCTAACATGAAAAACAATGATAATGCTAACATACTGATGTTCAGCAGGTATTGTGGACAAAGTGGTGGACAGATCGACATTTCCAAATTGCTGCTGGTGTGGCTAAAAATGGTCAAACAGCAGGCTGAGATATCCTAGAATGGGTCCTACATTTCTCATGGTGCAAGAACAATATTATGTTTCATTAAGTCCTACCTGCCTGACAAATGCCCACATCTTTCAAGCTCCAGCAACCTCAGATTGTAACACAGATTTTCAGTTGTAGTCCTAAACATATTCTCAGAGCCCAATCCAAGATAATGCCAGTGACAGCATCAGTTTGTTTTCAGGCTTTGGAAAGGTCCTAAAAGAGCCAAAGGGACATTTTACAACTGTTTCACAGGCTGGTAGCACTCCTAATGACCAAGTAGACTCAACTTTATGTATGTGGAAATCAGTGGAGTGGTCCTTTAATTTTCCCCAGTAAAGAAAGATAAGGTGTGAGTACTTTCATCTTTTGCTGACTGGGTGAAGGCTTGATAAGGAGTTACTCTTTAAAACTGCTTTTTTTCTTCATGGACTTCCCTCACTCCACCACGTATTCCTCCTTCTCTTAATTTCTCTGCATGTGTCTGGCTTGCTGACGTTATGGGAAAGTCAGCGAGTTGCTGCAATCTAAATTGGCCAGCTCACAGCTGCACTTTAAAATGCCCGCACACATCCTCCTGCATCCACCCCACCACCCCTTCCCTTGCTCTAGAGACTGGAGCCCAAGCAACAAGAAGGCAATTATAAATTCCTCCCTTGTAATTTCATCACACAGGTAAGCTAGAGGAGTCACACAAGCATGTCACAGATGCAGGAACACACACGCACATACACTCTCATGTTCCCATATTTCAATGCATTGTGGTGACTAATGTGCAGCAGGCATCAAAGGCAGCACCAGGGCTAGTTTCAGCCTTGTGGGAGGATTGGTTGAGCATCATCGTACTGTGAGCAGGTGTTGCTGCCTTTCTCTGCTTTGTATTCACAGTCATACGCTTTCTCTAGGCCTCTAGGAAGCGCTTTCACAACAGCGGCCATACATTTCAGGAAGCAGAAAAAATGTATGTCCTTTCAGCCATTCTCAATCCACGAACCTGCAAAACGTAACTTATTCATGAAGCTGACGGGTGCATTCTCTCTAAAAGTGTTTGCTTTGGGGCTTGAAGGTGAAAACAGTCCAACTTACATGAGAGAAAAAATTGTAAATATTTGATGGCCTGCCTTTGAAGGTTTTTCTCAGGTCTAATGGGTCAGTGGTGATTCACCACAATGCTCAGAAGAGTTTCCTTGAGGACAGCACAAATCATAATTCCAGATTAACTTGTCGAAAGGCTGGACACTGGCATAACGTTGAATTGTATCTCAAAATGCCGTGGTTCCAAGAACAGCACTCTCAGCTGTGGGTGGAAAAAAAGGCTACATCCAGCTCTACTTGACGTAGTGTTATGTAACTCGCAGCCAGTGTTGCCACTGACACTCTGCCAGTCAGGACAAGCCATTAAGCCACTCGTCCTTTGTGAGCACAAGTGCTAGGTCTGGAATTCGACAGCTTAGGCTTAGCCAGGCGATACATAACTGACTGAATTTGGTGTCTGGTGATCAAAGATCTATGTTTTACTCCGGGCACAAGCTCTTTCTGGCTTCAACCGGCGTGTGTTTAGTGAACAGCAGAGTGTGGGCGGCGCGGCAGCGGCGTGAAGGTAACACACAGCAGGATTTGGGTGTTTGGCACTGGGTCTGTTGGGCGCGGTGAAACTATTATGTGACATGCTGATACCAGCGCTTCCTCCCTAAGCTGCAACATTTCTGACTGCCTTGGTGTGATTCAGACTAAGCTCTCCTTGGTTGTGTCCCTGCCAAAACACTCCATTACCTTCCAAAAGGCTAACTTCTACAGGAGGCTCCAAAGCAGCTACTGTAAGCAATAACAACTCAGGCAGGCCTGACTGGTTGTTAAAAAACAATAAAGATACTTCTCACACGTTCTGCAAGGCCAACATATTTATCCAGTAGAGGATGTGCAGCAGAGTCCCTAAATCAGATTAGTAATCAAACATTTTGATTAATGTACTTTTTCATTCTGCAGTTGACAATCAACAATACCAACTACTACAACTATACAGTCTGATTTGGTTTCTTCCAAAGGTGTGTGGGTGCATTCAAACTCTGTATAACTGACATCCCACTGACACTCCATATATATATTAGAGTGGGATAGTTAGTTCCTGTTCTCACAAATTCATGTAGATCGACCCACGGGAAATTCAACATTATTTCTAACTTTAATCTGAGCAGAGGTCTAATCAGCCAATACATTAAAACACCTGCATGGATGTGCAGGGCCTTTTCTAAAACCCTGGCTGATCCAGCAGCAGCAGCTTGCTGTGATCCTGTGTAACAGCGAACAGTGAGAACTGTGAATGAATATGTTGTTATCCAGTCCTTACCCAAAGGACAGGTATAAGTCATTTCAGTGCCAACCCCAAAGGAGTATTGTGAGGTATTCATAGACATTTTCCAATCTGACCTGAGGTATGGTTAAGTTTAGACCTCTGGTAAAAACACCCCAAAAAAGATCTTGTGTGCCAAAAGGGCTTAAATCTCTATGAACTGAGAATAAACCAGAAATCTGCACACTGTCTGCCTCTTGTACTTTTTATGGCTGCATCATTTTAGTCCAGTGGTCACAAACCTTTTTCATACAGATAATATTTTTCACGAGGGGGGCACCACAATATAGGCCCAAAAACAAACAAACATACATTGCGTAATAAATACAACTCACCACCATAACGCAGCAGCAGCTCTTCACCATCAGTGAGAGACCTCTTAGCCTTAGCAACGCGGTTAGCTGTGAAGTACGGTGTTACAGCTACACTTGTTGCTCTGGTGGCCCTGAAGACTTGCTTCTGTCCTTCATGTTCACGTTTTTGTCCTCAAAGAACTTGGGTCCAGGCTTGTCTTTTAATGCAGGGTGCTTTGTCTTGAAGGCTTCTGTGAGCATGTGAATCACCTGTCGCGATACAGCCGTGTTTTAAGTAGAACTCCTGGTATTTCCCACTAAATGCAGCTTTGTTTTTTGCTTTTTTTAACAGTCTTAGGCTTTCTGCTGTCTCATCATTCGATTTTTTTCCCTTTTCAAAGAAGCTCTCCACAGACATTTGTTTTTTTTACTTATTTTAGCTAGTTAGCTAGCTGGCTTCGTTAGTCGGGTATCACAGTCATTACAGGTATGAGTCAAGTGGAATCTGGAGGCACATACGGATGTGATGGGCAGAGATTCCGGTCATTTTTCAAAATAAAACACCCCGCAATAGTCAATAAAGTGAAATGAATTATTTATTATTTCTGTGCGGCCTGTTTTGGTCGACAGAACTTTATCATTTAAAACTAGACCAACATTCATAAAGTAGCCCTGTGTTGAAAAATGCAAGGGGTTGGTGGGGGTGAGATATGATACAGAAAGCCCCGTTCAATTTTACTGCTCTGGAAATTGATCACAGTGACAATAATTGTGTTGTTCATTGCAACAATCACAAGGTATATATTAAAAAATTTGTCCAATGCAGCACCTTGCCACAGTATGTTGCAGTGTGTTCAGACTGATACAGAGGAGCCTGGAGTCCTCTGTATCAGCACCTCAACTCAATGGCCTTATTCAAACAAATGATGGGGGTTGCACTTTTTCCACTCAGTGCTGTTGTCCTGTGACCTGTACAAGTTACCAGCAGCGGTGTTCAGGATTTCAGTTTACCAAGTTTGGACAATAAATACTTGGTTACTTGGTAAAGTTAATTAAAGGTGTTAGTAATGTTTAAGGTTAGGACAGTGACTAAAAGAAATGATCATCAGCTGCTGGTTGGAAACAGGACACAAATCTACAGTCTCTGCTGTTTAAGTCACACACTAAATCTAAGTCCATCCACCCCGACCTCCTTGATTAGACTTTTTTCAGAGGTTTAAGAGAAACTGATCTCATCAGATATTTGTTCAAATCCCTGATATGACCTTTAATATCTACCTAACTCAGAATCATGTGGCCACTTGAATTATGACTGTGGACTGTGAAAAGCAAAAACAGAAGAAGCATAACATTTTTATGGTACCAACAAAGCCTTGACTTTGACAGGAGATCATTGTTCATATCCTACAGTCAGTCAGTGATGTTTTCTTTTATTAATCATGATCCTGTTCTTTCCCTGACACTAACCAAGTATTTTTTGTGCCTAAACCTAACCTGACCATAGGGGTAGAGGCTCAGAAAACAGTCATATGAAATATTTTCTCTAACAATCAAACAATCTAGGAAATGATGTGACTAACTTTGCCCTACTTTTATCGTTGCTTTGAATGTATGTCATTCAGACAAACAACCAGTGCTGCTGTTTTTCTCAAAATGTTGTTATTCACATAACCACGAGGTCAATTATCAGAAAAATGTGACAGTGGTCATTTTAGCCATTTGAACAAACAAACACTTCTGTTGGTGTGGACATTACATGATTCTATTCTATGTATTTAGAGCAATTTCAAAGTTTTATTTTGACAGCAAAAAGAAATCTTTTATGTACATGAGTTTTATTTTCTATGATGTGGAAACCTAGCTTAATATCTCAAAACCACTCAGAGACCCATATAATTCCAAGATCACGATCATTGCTATATATGAATACAGGTTTTTCCTCACCTGTAGTATTCACAGTTCAAAAATTAAGAAAAATCATGGCCTTGAGCAATATTTACAATCCAAAATTAACTACATTACTCAATATAAATCTTGTATTCTTTCCCATGGAACATGAACACACCATTAAACATCCAAAGTGGAAATAAAACTCATCAATTTAGCTCTGAAACTGAGCCTCTCTGCCTGTGAGCCAACGTCTGAACCTCATCCAGAATCATTAAGACTTTGATTAATGATGCTGGAACATCTTGATCAAAAGTCATTAAGCTAGCCGTGGGCAAACATCCTCGTCACATCCTCCCACCTCCAATGAGGACTCAAAGAATGAAACTGTCGGTACTGATGAAGACACAAGTTAGAGGAGAGGCAGGGGAGAGGAGAGAGTGGGAGACAGAGAGAGAGAGAAAGAGAGGAGGGATGATTGTGCTTGTTTTGTCCATTCACTACCTTGTGATAAGTCAAGTGTAGGCAGCAGGTGGGTTTGGGCAGTGTGGGTTTGAGTCATCCAGGAGGAGGTGTGTGTGGGCAACTAAACACAAACTGCCTCTGACCTGATCAAATAGATCACGTAATTGTAGGGAGGATCCAGAGAACAAGGACAAAGTGGATTGTGTTTATCAGATTACAGCGGGTCCCTCTACACCTTTCTCCAGCTTTAAATGTGTGTGTGTGTGTGTGTGTGTGTGTGTGTGGGAATCAAAGGATAGCTGCTACTGGTGTTTTATGATTCTGGTGTCACATAATAGCCCCCACAGCTAGACTTTGAATTAGACCACTGTGAAGACCCCACCCTGTCAAACACACACAAACCAGGGGGTTCACATGCTGTTTCATGCACATTTTTCAACACATTTTTTTGCCCACTGTGGGATCAAAATGTACGCATATAAGTGGCCGTGCTTGCAAATTTGCCCCCACACACACACTTAAGGCAGAGAGACAAAAATGCATACATGCAAAGCAACCTGGCAGAACAAGAATACACACACACGCACGCACACACACACACACACACACACCTCTAGACAGTGATTAATGAGCTTTTGTTGTTGCTGTGTAACACCACATCTGCTGCCACGGGGACTTCAGGACGAGCCGGAAACAATATGGCTTACTTGGCCCATTATACAGTGACCAGTCGCATTCAAACACACACACGCACACACACACACTTCTACCCTCATTATGCTAGTGGCAACCTCATTTTGTCTCCAACCACCTCCCTCTCACAAACACAGACACACACACACACAAGGACATGTGACCCCTGCATACACACACATGCCCATTATACGTTTTGTATCCATCATCTCTAAGAACTCCCCGAAGAATGCTTCATTCAGGTTTTCCTGAGATTGTAATCTGACAGTCAGCATTTGAGGGAATGGCAATTAAGTGTTTCAATAAGAGCTAAAAACTATTAACACCAACATGGAAAGCATTAAAGGCAAGACAATGATCACAAAAGCAAGGTTAAGATATAAATTACTACTACCAACTTGTTTTTGAGGCGTGGGTTATGATTTGAATCTGGATTGTGCTCATGATGATTTTTGGCTTGTTCCCAGACTTTGCTTGTTAAAATAAAACCGGCTTTAACTTACTTGAAGTAAAGAATAATCCTGATCTGCGTCTCAGCCTTCCTCTCAGTCCTCTAGAGATACTATCATTTTTAGTTTCAGTCAGTTTTGCATCTTGCCTTCTGTGTTTCTTTTACTTCCTCCCCTGCAGCCCTCTTGATGTATAGCATTGGCTCATGGTTGGATGTGCGTGGGTGGAAGTTTGTGTGACGTGCATGTGGCTGGGTCACCTTGTGCATAGCGGAGTGTGTGCTGCATGTTTGCTGGGGCGAGTCAGGAGGTGGGGGTCGGGCCAGCTTGGCATTTATGTGATGACCTCCACAGGGGTCACATCAGAAGACAGAAGTTGAAGCCAAATGGTGAAACAAAGGCAGGGCGTGGCTGTGAGTTTTATGGAGCCTGGCGTTTGTGTGTGTGTGTCTGTGTGTGTGTGTCCATTGGGATAAAAGACACACCCTGAGGACAATAGAGGTTATGTGTAGCAGCTGACTATAGGGGAAATTATTCAAGAAACAAATTAACATTTCACTCAACCACTTGGGACTCCACCTATTAATCTCACATCGTCATTTTCCTTTCAGTGTATTCTGGTTCTCTGACACAGACTGTTTTAATATGACTGTGATTCAGCCTGGTTAATCTCAGCTTTTTATATTTGCTGTTCACAACACTCAAACAATTCGTGCTGCACTGATGTATCTGATATATCTTAGAAACACTACAATGTCAAAACTTTCCATTACAAGCAAAAACCCCATGATCAGATTTAAAAGTAGAGACTGCATCTAATGATTATATTCATTCCTTCATTCCTGATTAACCAGACGATTATTTTCTCTATTTAGCAGTCAATCATTTGCTCTATAAAATATAAGAAAACACTGAAAAATGCCCATCATAATTTCCCAAGAGCCCAGCGTGACATTTTCAAGTTGCTTGTTTTGTCTCAACGGCAGTCCAGAACCCAGAGAGATTCAGTTTAATGTCACATAAGACAAAGAAAACAAGTTAATCCTCACATTTGAGAGGCTGAAACTAGGTCATGTTTTTGCTTGAAAAATTACGTAAATGATGAAATGAGCATCAGAAGAAAGTTACCACTGAATCTTCCATTGCATTTAAATGTCAAAAGTAAAGAAGAGTTTTCCTGTTTTAAGTGTTATTATTAATGAATTATTAATATCAATGCATTAAGATGAAAACAACATTTGCTGCATTTCCCTTTGACGGTGAGACGAGTTCAAGTATAAAGTAACAATAAAAGGGGAAATACTGAAATGATGGTTAGCATTAGCAACATTAGCAAAAGTAGTTATACAGAGAAAAATAACTGCTGTTTCAGTAGTGGAAAGTCACAACAGTGATCACTAAGGCTTTTTTGACAGACTAGCCAAAGCAGGGACAGCACAAGTGTAATGAATGACGTTAATAACAACTGCATTACATTAGGTGAGGCACTTCATCGGTCCTGTATTTGTGTGTGCTGGTTTTCTGGGACACCTAAAGGAGCTATTTGTATGTTTTGCTATCGTAACATAGCCAACGTTAGCATTAACAGCCTTTCACTCACCAGTCTAGAAGAAACGTTGCAAGTTCAGCATCAAACTTATTTCCTTTACTCATCATGAGCCGTCTCCAGCTGTGGAAAATGGCGGCAATGTTTTGCTTCTTTTTCTGTCCCCTCTTTTCTTCTACAGAAGCTAGCACGCTAACCAGTTAGCCCCAGCCCAGCCAGCTCATCTAATCACTTCTGATAGTGACTCACAATGGCTGAAGCTCTTGGAAAGGGACCATCGCCACCACCTGCTCCCGGTAAGAAAACTTACAAATAGCCCCTTTAATTGCACTGAATTAATGTTATTGGTTACACCTGTGCTTTTGATGCTCTGATTTCAGCTTTAAAACAGTATCTGTCAGCTAAAAGATATTCTGTATATGAGACAAAGAGAACCACTACAGCACATACTGTATATAATACAGCAGAATTCTCCAAGTACTTGTCCTGATATCCTGAAACACACAGCCTCAGGCCAAAACAGCCTCTGGCAAACACCAACACCACAATGGCCATAAGAATATGAGAATCTCCACTGATTGTCTTCCCATGCATTAGTTAAAGGAGAAGAATAACTCAGGAGCTCTAATCATACATGGTACATCTGAGGGAGTACTACACCAGTGTACAGTAAATCATAACTATGAATATGATGGCTCATTGACTTGTGTAATCACACAGTGACAGCGACTGATGAAAATGATCGATTTCCTCTTTTCACTGTGTAATGAGCAAGGTTTAAACATTACAGTGGGATTGTCTATTCCCTGCTCAGTACTGCTGCTGCGCCTAGTGCTTTGTTGTGTTTGCCATTAACACACACAGGGAAAAAAAATATCTCATACACACACACAGATACTGTATAAACACAGGCAGCTCACATTTTCACCTCTAACATTTAACAGCAAGAGAGAAAGAGTGGGGCTGTCTACAGACTGAGATAATTAAACCAGAGGGAAATTATAACAACTCTCTCTCATCCCCCTCGATCTCTTTTCTCTCTCCCTCTCTCTCTCATTCTGTCTTGTCCAATGCCACTCTCACTGCTTGTCAGCAAATCGGCCTAGCTGCAGATGAAAAACAGCAATCCAAAAAAAGGAGAGAAAAGACAGAAGAGGAGGAAAGTACACGTGCGGTTGGGCCACAAAGTGGAGATGAAAATATTTTTCATGCATTAACTTCCATCTGTGGTGGTCTTTCTTTCTTTTTAAGCGCAATAATTCAATTGCTGCTGGTGATGGGTGCTCTGCTGCACCAGGTGCGAGGAGCATCGTGGAGCAAACATCGTTGGGCTAATTTATAGTTTTCATTTAGTGTCTTTATCATCCCATTATCGGTCATCACACACACAAACACACACACACACACTCACACAGTGAAGCAGACAGCGGCACCCCTGAGCGGGTCCAGAAGGAATAATAGTCGTGCTCCTCGCTAGCCTTTGTGTGTGTTGTGTGTCTCATTACTGTTTGCAACACAATCAGGCCCTGCTCACCTCCGCAGCAGGGCTCTTTGACTAGACTCACACTGTGTGCCTATGTGGGTGTGTGTGGAGTTAATAGATGTTCAGAGAGCAGTATGTAGGAGTTTTTGCTCCTGCTGTGATGTGTTTTACAAGATCTGCGCTCCGGAGTACTGTAGAATCACCAGCACAAATCAGCTGTGATGAGATAGGGTCTATTACCCCAACACACACACACACGCACTTTTAACATTTACCATACGACGCTCACACACACATACAGCAATGGCCATTGTCCAGAAGGAGAGGGAAAGGGTGGGTGACGGCAAATGGGTGGGGTGTTTCCATGGTGACCAAGGCGACAAAAGGAAGAGGGGGGTCCGCCTCCTGACCCTGATTGAGAAGTTGAATGACTGTCACTAAGCTGAGGCAAGGCAGCCAGTAGTCACAATGCGAGAGACAAGAGCGAAGGAGAGAGCGATCAGCAGCCATGTAAGCCCGTCATGGCTGTGGGCCGTGTGAGCTTCAGCGGTCAGTCCGAGGCACTTAGCATTAGCATCAGAAAGACATTATGCTAATAGCATCAAAGGCAGTAGCCCCCGCCTTTGTGTTTCCTGCGCCAACCCAAGGGCAAGGGAGGATTTTACATTTCAACCACCGTTCCAGGCCTGAACTCTCAAGCATTTGCATGAAGATAAAATGTAAAAAAAAAAAAAAAAACAGGGAAAATGTGACGCATTACACAAACGCTGAAGCACAGCCAAGCTGCTAAAGGTCTAACAGTCCACAGGCACTGAGAGGAAAGGCTACAGAACAGAGCCAGAGTGAAACCAGTCTGTTCCAGAGGTAGAAAACCTATGTCAAAATCTTACTGATATTTTTTAACCTACTTCCTTACCTGATCAAAAATCTAACCCTATAACATAACCTTCTGCTCAATTGTATGTCATGGTTCACTTCATGCTAACAATGGCTAATGGCTAACCTTGCTAAAGAAAACCAACTGATGACTGGAAAGCAGTCAACTGGGGTGTGTTGTTATTCTTGGAATTCCAAGGTAAATATATAAGCCCACAAACATCTTGGGCTCATGGGAAATGGTGTTCATTAAGGTCTATTAAAAACATAAATATTTAATGAACAACAATTGCTAATCATTTTTCAACAAAAAAACTACCATTCTTACTAGACCTATGAAGTGACTTGCTGTTGAGAAAGGCTCAGTACCATTTTAGTTGGTAGTTTAGTTACAAATGTGAGTGAGATTTTGAATGAGGTTTTCTTAGCTCTGGTACAGAACTTGGATGTTCTGGTTTTACTTTGTCTCTCTATAATGTCAGTCCTGGTGCACTCTATTTCATTAGCATTGTAGTTTTTTCATACTAGAAAATTAATCTCTGTTCAACTTTGTTAAAACCATGAAGAGTTCAAATTTAAATAGCAAGTGATGTAATAGATATTCATTTATGCATAGTACAGCCCAGGAAAACTTCTCAGAAAGATCTGAGGAAAAAAAAAAGAAAACTTGAATGAGCAGTGGGTGGCCCTAAGGTGACCTTAGAGTTCAGCTCTCTACAGAGTTACAAGATACAAGTCTTCACCAATTACATTAATAGTTAGATCACAAATATACAAACCATATGTAATTAATATGAATTTTAGGAAGATTGCTCAACTTAGCAGGAATAAAAGCTGGAAATAAAATGTATTTTTTTGCTTATTTTTCTGCATGTCATTGTTTTGTACCTTTCTTTGACCCAAATTAATTAATTAACTATTTAAAGACTGCAAAGGCAAACAGATCACCTGATACTGCACCAAACACTCCTTCACAATGTGATACCTACAGAGTCAGTGGCGCAGCGCGCTCATGCCTTTGTTTTTGAAAAGCAATTTGCAGAGCGTCCCATTTACACCATGAAATTGGAGAACGGAGGACTCTTCTAGCAGACAAAATGAAATATCGCAGGATCTGACAATTACAGTATTTACTCCACCCAGCGTGTTATATGAACTCTGTCCCCCTGAGTTTAAGTACCCCTCAAGCCGGTGAGGATGCCAAATGACAAAGGGGAAGAGGACCCGCCTCCACATGAATCATTTTAATCAACATTGCTCACATTCTACTGTCACACCACTGCTCCTCAGGGGGAATGCAGGGAAAGACGCCACAGAAGAAGAAAAAGTGTTGGCCATTGCAAAACAGGAAGGAAAGTAACCTAGGTAACAGAAGAGGCTGTTTGTTCGGGGGTGTCGGGCCTGAGTGTTCAAGAAGAGGAGGTGAATGTAGGAAAGAAAAAGAGGAGAGAGAAAGGCTCAGTCACCTTGGATGAGTCATCCAACATACCTCAGCACTTCATTCAGAGGCATATTTACAGTACAATGGTCTCTCCCTCCCCGTCTTCCCCTTCTTCCCCTTCTCTCATTAGTGAAGCATCACAACACACATCCACACGCAGTCAGAGTGTCATCCTGAGAACGAAATGTCATGGCGCACAGACACAAACACAAAGCGGATAAAAACAGCGTTTCATTTCATTTCTCATCTCTCCAAATTGGTTTGTTATTGGATTGAAAGGCTGCCCTTGACCACCGCCGCTGTGACTTGCTCCAGCAAAGATGTTCGTCATCTAGACAGAGAGGAGCGAGGTCAAAGGGTAAAAACGAGCTAGAAATGAAGAGCAGACAAATAGAAGCGACTGACGGCATTGGTATAAAGACCTTAAAGCTGCTTGGAGTAAAAAGTAGGACTGGTTGCGTCCTTACTTACTGATGCACAGGTACTGTGAGGTGATCGCTACCTCATGTACAAGCAGTTTACTCAGCTGATGGCGTCATGGGTTTCCGTTCTCTTTTGGTATATACGACACTCTTGACGTAGACAGATAAGTGCTTTCACTCGTCTACTTGTTTAAAGAGAGCCCACCTGAGGTCACTCAAGTCCAAATTGGGTCAGTTTGGTAAGCTTCTGTGGCCACAGGTTTCTGGACTGTGTCATGCCAACATGTCTAATACTCTAGTGGACTTAATAATGATTAGTAATAGATTAGTTTTTTTTAACTGTGAGGAAAACTGTGGAAAAAAATATACGCATTTCTTTTCTGCCATGGCTGCTCGATAATTGGTGGTGCATCAAATTGCTGGCTGTGTTGGTATTCTCTCTGTATTTGGGTCTGTTTGGGTTGGCTGAATTTTGGATTTGTTCTAATTATCTTTGGGTCTACTTGGATCAAGTCTGACTGTCCTTGGGCCTCTTTTCAGATTAGTGTTATTAATTTACAAAGTCAAAAATTCTGCACCCATAAAAACCCCTATTGTTGGACACTAGCTTCTGACTCCTTCAACCAATCCAACCCACCCTTTGACTATTTCATGTTTTGCTTTTTTAATCACAGCAGATTTAATTACAATTTAATGACACTAATCAAAAGATTAAATACTTTAATATTGGTTGTATGAACATGGGAATTAAATAGTCGCCTGGAAATAAAAAATCACATACATTGAAATCATGTGCTGGCATTAGCATCATTATTCCTCTGAAGCAAATCAGGCCTTAGAGACACTTTTTGGCTTGTGCTGGGCGAGAAATTTGCATTTCATCTTTGGGGTCTGATATCCGGTCCTTATTATTCATCCATGGTTTCCTAGTCTTTGTGTTAAACTAAGCTACTTCCTATTCATTATATAGGTGTGAGAGTTATATCAATCTTCAAGAAAACTAATGTCACTATTCCATGCAGAAGTAAGGCTGAGAGAGTATAATGTTAATAAGCCACGAGCATGTTCAGTATTAACACATGGTTAATGGAATAGGAGAATGAACTTTGGTTTAAGATGTTGTATACATATGAGCATTATAAGTTAGTTATTATAATGTGAATAGGCTGAGAGACCAAATAAGAAACAGACCTCTATATCTTTGAAATATGGCCTCTCCTCCTCCTCCTCTAATAAGGTAGGCTGGCTCACTAAACCATGGTTGACCTTCGTGGGGCAGCGTTCGGAAATCCTCAGGGAAGAGTGTCAGCGAGGGACAAGGGCTGTCTGAATTACCCTGCAGCACAGATCTGGAAACCAATAACAGGGCTCATTCCCCTCCTTCTGTCCCAGAGGATCGGCCTCCAGGGTCAGGAGGCGTGGCCCCGCAGTGGTTGGCCTCAGCAGTGGGGAGGCGTGTTGGGCGCGACCTGCCTGATGGCCTTGGCCTGTCTGTTTCTAAGCACCCGTTCCTAACCTATACTGTAGATAGGTAGACACACACTTCACAGGCAGTGGATATAGTTACTGTCTGAGGGCGTTCGAGGCCACTTGAGCTGAATGACCTTGAACACATATGATACCTCATCTCATGTCTATGCAGGTCAAGTCTGTGCAAATTGGTCCACTGACACATTTACTCACCTTTCAAGTGATTCTCTGGTTTGAAGACAAATTCTACAGATTAATCATTGTTATTAGTTGTAGTAGTGATAGCAACAGAGGCCAGGTAAAGATTGAAATACTATTTTAAAATATATAAAATTATTTTTCAGCAATATACTTTGATGCTACTCTACAGTATTTTTAGTTCACACATTATTTGCACACGTTGCATACATGTATAGCTGTTATAGTCCAGCTCCATATTGGCACAGAAAATCATCCCTCCATAGGTATAATCCCATTTGTACTCTGTGTGGGTTGCATGCCCTATTGCCTCAAGTGGGTTCTCCCAGGTACTCCGGCCCTCCCGCGGTCAAAGCACTTGGAATTAGGTTAATTGGTGACTCTAAATTGCCCATAGGTGTGAATGGTTGTCTATATGCTACAGGTCCTCACGATGGACTGGCGATCCGTGGAAGTGTACCCGCCTCTAGCCCAATGACAGCTGGATGGGCTCCAGCCCCCCCCCGACCCCTTAACGGATAAGCGGTATAGATAATGGATGGAGATATATATATATATATTCTATTATGTGTTAGATGGCAGCCAACACATTTTTAGAATAAGCTAGTTTCTATAATTTGGAAGCACACAAACATCTTGTGTATGAAACTTTTGATTTGTTTCAATACTTCTATTCAAAACAATGCTATCAAAACAATGTTAGATTTCACTGTGTCTTAAGCAGACAAAGCACAATATCAGGATCATTTATTCTTGAAACATTATAATACCAAACAAGTTACACAAATAAAGTGGTTCTGGTATGTCCAGGATCAGGCACAGAAGTACCATCAAATAACGGCACATTCAGTTATCATATGGCCATTAGAAACCTGAGCTTCATACAAAATGTATGAACTGTGTGTGGTACAAATGCATGTTGCAGAATGACTAGGAAGCAATACAAAGGTGGAAGAGTATAAATACACTGTATGTACAACTGATGGGTACATTTGATGATGCAGAATCAGACAGGCCTGACTCTAAACATTTCGTCTGTACGGTTGGGGTTAGAAATATTCTGCTCCTATCTCAGTGTCATTCTCATCAACAGAGACATAAAAACAAATGTGTCTCCACAGCAGCAGAACAACCCAGCACAAGCTGTTGTTCTCCTCTCAGTTCACCATATATTTTATCAGTTTGTATTCCCGCCATTGAAGTTTAGAAATGAAAAGAAGATGAGGGATTTGGCTGAGTCATGTTCTGAGCAGAAAACCTTCTCCTCAGGATACTGGTCCTTAAGCATCAACATTATGAAAAATAATGACTGGTATTTTCATATTCTGTTGGCACCCACAGAGATCCTGCTTGGTCAAACCATCCAGGCTTTCAATTAGGGTCACAGGTGAGTCAGGGGTCATGGGAGGCCACTAGGAGGGCATCTTCTCCATGTATAGCCTTATACTTGGCCATTTCCTCTGGAAAAACTTTACTGAGCTCTGAGATTAGAAAATGCTTGAATTTCTGTAGGAAAAAGAAAATACAACAGTATTAGAGGTTAGTTTATTATTGCTTTATTGTAATGACTGAACTATAGTGTACATTTAAAAATAACTTAAGACCAAAGAAACTGAACTGAAAATAAACTTCAATAACTGTTTTTCGGAGCAGAGCTCGTGCTGAAGCATAAAAGGATTTGTGTCCAAGGACAAATCATTTTATCATCAATGAACAAAGGCCACTATAACAGAGGCCATCATGGTTCTTTGTATAGGTACAATCCTTGAGAGGATCTTCTTTTAAAGTCAAAACATGGTTAAGACATTAATCAGAGAAATATTTTGGAAGGCTATGTTTATTCTTGTAGTGTGATTTGTGAGGAATGTAAGTGACCTGGCATTATCTCTTACTGTCCTTAGTGTCCAATCTTCCCTTTGACCTGCTCATTCCTCGCCAAGGCTCTCCAGACATTCCTTGGTGTACAGCTGAGGTTTTCGACACTTGGTCGATGTATCTACAAACACGGGCAAAATACCAGCTGAAGCTATGAAGCACAGATAAACTTATTATCAACTCCATTATCTAAAAGCTTTGCATAGCTTTTAGCAATGGCACATTCCATAGTACATGAGGCTCCAAGTTGGATGATTTACTTTTCATGTGGCTTATCATCTCTGCTTATTTGAGTAAAGGTTTGTTTTATTATATGTTTCTGCGCGATCACTCCACCCCAATGACCACCTTTGAGTGGCAACGAATAAAGTGAGCCAATTCTGACGGGTGGAAATGTTATTTTTTGTAATATGACTATGCCGAATACTAAGTGGAAGAAGGAGGAGGAACCTCAGCAAACAAGAATATAATTAATAAGAGGCGTAACATTATCAGATCTGCGCAAAAGGAATGAAAATAGAAAATTGTGAGATTTTCGAATAGGGGTTTGGTATGCTTTAACGCAGACTAAGTGGATTCTCTCAATACAACAATGTTTATGTATGTAACAGCAATGACAGAGGAAAGGAGAGGTGTGTCAAGAAAGGGGACCATACAAGTAATTAAGCCGGACAGGCACAATACTGTCACTCAAAGACCTCCAGCGGTACGTTGATCTCATGAGCTGTTGACGGCATACTCAATGTCTTGTAGGCCAGATATCCTTAGAGTACTGAGAACAAAAGCAACAGAATTCTCTCTAATGCTTATTTATAGTCAGGCCACTGTGTGTTAACGAGCTAAGAGTAAAACATGACTCACAGTTTCTGGTTGAGTCCTGCCTGGCTGCTGGGCTGGAAGTCGCTGACGATGATTCCCAACTGTCGAATATTCTCGATAAATTTCTCCAGATGCTCCTCAGGTTATCAAATTTTCAGCCATGTTAATTAACTGTTACCAAAACTCTAAATATAAACAGAAATTATACGGTTTTAGGAGAATCCTTTGGTAAAAATTATCGCTGTTGCACCACCGACAATACGACAGCCACGCGCCGAAATACTTTACGGCAATACAACAGCCAATCACTGTGGGTGCGCTGTTTTGCTACCTAGGTAACAACCAATGACGGGCTATCGTTTCTGACTATCAAAGCATCAAAGTGTCGTGCTGCCAGTTGAGAAGGGCTTCTTTGTCAAGAACTGTTCTTAGTACTGCAGAGTAACAGTAACTGCACTACATCTATAACAGCTCTATGGTATAAAACAGCGTGTTTATTTAAATAACCTGCATTTAATTATGTTAATAAGCCTGTCCCATATACATATCGGTTATGGTATCATGACCATAACTGAAAAGTGCAGTGCTGTTTCCAAAGCCAGCATGAGTTCAAGCTTTGTTATCATTACTGTGTATAAGATAATCCTTTATTAACTTAGTCCCACAATGGGAGATTTACAATGGGATATAGTAATGGTGTTAATGGCCAAAACATGCACATACAGCACAATGTACTCACTTCTGACTTACAGATATGTTGGTGATGTATGTTAAAAGACGACATGGACATATGTTAAATAGCCCATACCAAATATTATCCTGCAATTAATAGCTGTATTTAAGAGCACAGACCTATACTATTATACCTATTGAGGAAATATAGAGCCAAGTCTGACAAAAGGACTGCAGGTGAACGTTCCTGACTCCAGGTTATTATTTACAAAATTAATTGTAACCTCATCCATTCATGTGTGACTGAAATTACTGCTGTAACTGCTGTACATGTTCCGAGACAGTCAATTGTAGTGTCAGTGGTGTTTCAGACCTTCACCTTCATTCTGCTCTTAAAGAATTCTGTAAAATATATCTCGCTGACAGACTTGTGTTCCAATACTAGACTTTTGTATATATTATATATGTGTAAATAACAAAAGCAGGGCAATTAGAAACAAGAGCATTCATTTAGTCCATTATTCTCTGTGTGAAATAAAAGCTTGCACATCGTAATATTTTTCCTGAATAATACATGTCCTCATAGTTGTGGTTAAACATTATGGACTGAAGATTATAGTTGCCCTCATATTTGAATATTCAGTCTCTCAGTACTCTGGGAAAAGAAGAAAACCGCCAAATATTTGTTATGGAAATGGGAGACTGTGAAAGTGAAAGAAGAGATGAAGTTGAGATAAGATTCCTCTGACTTCTCAAACCTGCTAAGTCTCTATTCTCTGTTGAACACGGAACACCAAGCTACCCAGAGTTATCCAGATCAAAACAGGAAATACGCCATGAACCTTCAAAATAAAGTATTGTTATATGTCATAGTATAGTAATGTTAGTAGAAGTATAGTAATGTGTTATATTAACAGCGCTTCCCGCGCAGGCAAAGAATCATTAAAATCCTAAATCTAAACGGTTAAAGGAATTAGCAACATTTATGTGTGGAATACAGTATTATCACAGTTTAATCTTTATTATAAATTATGCTATTTTCTCTTTCTCTGTAAACCTTTGTTTGACGGCTGTGGAACTGCTCTTAATGTTTTAACTAACTAATATTTCACATTTCATTGTTTCTTCTACAGATGTTATTTGTCTTTTGTTATTTTATACCGTAAAACCTAATAATAATAATAATATGATATTGTGTTTCATCTCTTGTCCATTTTCATTTTTATCCAATAATCATTAAGTTTATGCCTTGGTAAAGATGTGGGTGTAGAGAGGCAATAACTTTAGTAACTTGGCTGATTTCCTAATGGCCCACTGACCTCAACTTCAAACTCGGATATGTCAGTGCTGTAATCTTATGTAAGGTATATTTCTCCACAAGGTTCTTGAGTTTTCAACTTCCAATCCTAACTGGGGTGCTTTTATTTTGAAACGCCGTATCGTTTTGAGCGCCTCCTCGCGCCGGTGCCGAACAGACAGGCTGAGAGAGAGCATTATTACCGGGGGCTGGTTCGACCTGGGCTGCATTAAAGCTGGAGCTGCCGCAGCTGCACCGCACACACACATCAGAGGCTTCTCCTCTCTCCCACACTGCAGCTCTCATCGACAGCAGGTCTACTGGATGGTGGAGCCATTTCTTCGTCCAGGGTTTTACACACAGCGGGAACATAACACACGGACATACTCCGGATTTTACCCGTCTAAGCTACAGTAAGCACGGTTTTACTGTCGGATCGCTGCTGGGTCTGTGGGCAGGGAGAAGACATGTTATTGAAACCTATGGTGTTCTTACGTTAGGTACTTATAATTAGGTTATGTGTGTTTTGAACGTAGACATCCTATAGTCACCTTCATCAATTACTTGTATCCTCTGTGATAATACACCGTCCTGTAGCCTGTATGGTTCCTTTCTAATTTTCCTGGGATATTATTTCCGTTACCCATGTGTTTCCTTTGATAACATAGTATACTTATCTCTGTTAAAATGTATTGTAGAGCTCACCTCAGTGCTTCTGGTAATGTCGTCCTATCACTGAACAACTGCAGTCACAGTCATGATCCAGTTGCAGGAAAATGACCGAATTCCATTGATCTGTTACGACCAAGTCTTTTTGTTGTCACTAAGTGAATATTCATCTAACCTCTGACCCCATCTGCTGTCTCATTGTTTTGACCGTAGTCAGTACCGTGTCGAGATGATGCACTGAGAGAAACCAGCACAGGCTCCCCGGTTGTGTTCATCCTGAGGCTGCAGTGAACGGAGGGATTGCTGATTTTAACAAGGTTAATAATCAGCGTCAATAAAGGTCGTCTGTGTGAGCCAGGAACCTACTCGAAGGGAGAATCTCGCCCCTGTGCGTGGGGATCAGCGGAAAGCCGTGATCTGTAAAAAATTATGGCCACCCCTACGGAAGATCGGTCATCGTCTGCTGCACGACCGAGACACCGAGGACCCGAAGCACCACCAGGGCTCGTTAAAAGGGCACCAAAGGGAACCAGAAAAACAACGCCAACAAACGCTGTCGGACCGCCAACATCACGAGCACCCCGGAAGGCGAGGAAGCTGGACCAGCACGGCAAGGACAAGCCGACCAGCGGGATAAGCAGGGCAAGGATGCCGAAGGAGAAGCAGCAGACGGGAGGAGGCGGGAGTAAAGCGACCAGTGCCTCCTCGATAACTCGCTGGCGCCTCACCGGCAACACTGCACCCAGGTCCGGACGCGGGGCTGATGGAAAGGCTACAGGAGATCAGGAGGTTAGGGATAACTTCATCACGGTGGAGCTGGTGGAGGACAACCTCGCCGACTGGAACGTCAAGCTGCACCAGGTGGACAAGGACTCAGCGCTGCGCCGGCGGACATGAAGAGACCTGCACCGAGTTCATACTGCTCAACGTCACCTTTCCCGACAATTTCCCTTCTCGCCGCCGTTCATACGGGTCCTGACGCCCCGGTTGGAGAACGGCTACGTGCTGGACAGCGGGGCCGCGTGCATGGGCTATTGACCCTGGATGGTGCAGCGCCTACACAGTGGAGGCGGGTCAGCCCAGGGTTCAAGCCAGCCCTCGTAAAGGACAGGTGAGGGGATGTGGAAGGTTGGGCTGGTGGGTGAGGTTAGCCTTGGAATATCTTAACCATTCAGCATATTTCATCATCTCCGCTACATTTATTTTCTATTAGCCATGACACGCACATGGATGTGAGCAGCTCATTAGACATTCACGCGTCATGCGTAATTCTTTGATAATAAAACAGCTTTTTTTACGCACACCGTAACATACTGTATGTCACCATGGCACGGTTTTCTGTCCTATATTAAGTTTTAAATCCTAATTTTAATGCGGTTGGAAAATGTAGTACATGTTTCTGGTATTCCAAGTGGCTTTTAATTATAATTTATTGAATCATGTGTGTCATTTTGAATGAAGCAGGAATACTGTTACTACTTACTTTTATTACTTTCTATTTTTAAGAAGGTATCATTGGTAGAAATTATTCAGGAAGACTGGTGTATATTTGTTCTGTAGCCTATTGATACCACTCTGAGCTGTAGGTCTGCACTGTAATACCTCAGGCCTCCAATCCCCCCCCTTCCTCTCTGCTACAAGCAAACCCCATGATTGTGAATGTTGTTAATCTTTATGTGGCTTCTGGCGGCCATTTCATGCAGTGCAACGCTCAAGGTATCTCCTTGATGCCTCCTCTCTGCAGTCTCCGGTTTGCTCTCCTTTTTATAAGCCTGCATAAATCAGCTTCGTACGACAACAAAGACTCGCTGCTGTGCAGTGGAAAAGTCCAGGTCAGCCATTGTCACAATAGCTGAACTCCTATATCAGATTATTCTAAGAGAATAGGACAAGTGTTCAACGGTGCAAAGCATGGTGATGGATAGAAGACAGATGGATAAATGGAGACAGCAGGTAGCCTACCACCAGCAGTCCTCAGTGACTTAGACTGACTGGATTATGTAATCCTGTCAAATCTGTTTTCACATTCTCCAGTGCACTGCAGCAGCAGCAGCAGCAGCAGCAGCTCCAGCTCAGCTCCACAAATCAATGAAATAGCTGCATCTCGTGCACTCAGGCTATAATCGTTTAACTCTGACTAGATTTTCTATTTTTACAGATAGGAATCTTTGTTTTCTAATGTTTCAATACTCACTTTCATGTCATTTTTCCAGTCATTTCATGTATCGAGTCCGCTTCCCTCACCTCACTCCTCTCTGGCTTTTGGCATCAGCTGTATGACAGCAGGTGGCTGGAACCTTATGTAAACTGTCACTGGATTCTCCTGCCCTGCTTCGCCCCCAACCCCGCCCGTGCTTTTTTGTCTTTGATGATGCCTTTAACATTATTTGCATTCTCTGTGCTCATTAAGCATCTGTTATCAAGAGGTCATGCAAAAACTGTACCCAAAAGCAGAGAGGAAAATGTGTGTGTGTGTGTGTTATCTTGATTTGCTGCTTAGCAGGGAGATGACTAGCAGCTCTGCAGTGCTCTAATTATAGTTGCAGTGTCTAACTATTCTCAGTTTGCTAATGGAAACATGTGATTAATTATTCTGTGTGTGTCTGTGTGTGTGGTATCTCTTTATCTCTTTGTTTGCTTCTTTTGTGGATGTGTGTACACAGGCACTTACACATGTGTTCATGTCCCTGTTTCTGGGAGAGTCTGGCTCGTCTCTCACACATTATGAATACACGACAAAACTGAATACACAGAACTATATATAAACCCTAAACACACAGAATATATTTAATCACCCTTGGGCACCGGGTCGCTGCGACAGTGGCGCGGCTGTTTAAGCTCCCTCCCTATTTTAGGGTGAGGATACATGCAGTGACAAAGTGGTGAAATTGAAAGTCAGCAAACTACACACTGTCTTCACCTCTGGGATGTGAGCACGCACACACAATCTGGGGCTGAGATGAGGACAGATTTTAAGAGGTTTGACCAGGGCAAGCGATTATAATGATCTGGCAGCCAGATATATCTTCAACTTTAAGACAATCACAGTTACAGTGAAAATTTATCTTGTCTGTAGTGAATTTACTCCCATAGTGCTTTGGGTGGTAGAAACAGCTGTGTAGTCTTGGTGACTCAGCATCAGGTTCTCTGTAGGCATCTTGTAGTCTGAGCCAATTTAGGTGATCTAGCTGCTGTATTATTGTCTGCAGCAGTGTTTAGACAATGCCTGATTACATTTAATACTAGGTATAACCTGTGTGTCCTCTCGTCCCAGTTTGCAGAGCACTTCTTCCTAATTTTCCTTTATAGACTAAACAGTGAAAATATAGTTGGCAGATTAATGGATAATGAATGGTCATCAGTTGCAGTCCTGATCCACGACTAAGACAAAAAAAAACCCTAATTCCAAAACTAAATTTAAAGGGATTTCCCAGTGATGTTATATGTCATTCCACTAAAGTTTGGGAACTCACATCATGACATCGTCAGGGTATTTTAAAACTTCCTGAGCCACAAGCGACATTCGTCAGTGGTTTCACAGTTGGTACTACTTGTGATGGAGTAAACTGAACCGTGTGTGGTGGAGTGCCCCGCTGAGTTCCTGTTTTCTGTAGGTGCGATCCATTGTTCTGTTGAAGTAGATTTTATACGGAGTAAGATGAAAAGGAGGAGACCAAGAATAATGACATAAACAAAAACAAAACAAAGTGGCATTACCCTGTAATGACCCTGCACCATCAGTCCCATCAGAACCCAGGGCTCTCCTTGCACAGTCTGATGAGGATGATGATGATGACATTGATCCTATTTGTTTATCCTATGGCCTTTTAAGCACATGTCTTAGTTGTGCAATCCCACCCCAGAGCTGCTTCCCAACATGCACTGGGGCCTTCCCTGCTCTGCCATTGACTGATTTCCATTCACACAGTGCCAGCAGCCGCTACGACTGTGTTCCTCTCTCAGCCCAGGCGCTTAGCTGAAATAGATAAACACTGACATGGCACTGTATAGGCCGCCTGGGGCACTCACTCCAGCTGAACTGCAACACACACACACACACACACACACACTTTCCCTCTGAGCAGATATTTTTACTTCCTCTCTCACCGTCCATCTTTGGATGATGCGTCATAGCAGCGAGCCATTCTTGTAGATGACTTGGTGTCAAGCTAATTAATGCTCAATTTCCTTTTCAAGCTGGAGTCACAGACTTTTGTATGGGCCTAGATTAATCAATACACACACACACTCTCAAGCTGATTTTCAATTCCTGCCTGACTCTATCGCTTTCTCTAACACTTCGTGCACTGTTTTCCAGCGTAGGTGTATACAAACTCAGTCTATCTAATTTGTTCCTACAGCCACCCACTGCCCAATGTTCTCTCCATAGGGAACAAACCAGTGAAATTGCCAGCCATTGTGTGTGTAAAAACAAGTACATGATGCTCACAGCGATTGCTTTAATGACAACACTATGTTCAGCTGAGGGTACATTTCCTCCCTGCTATCGATCACATGGTAATCACACCTCTTTAACAGTAGCCCAATTGCCATAGCAGCCTCAATCCAAGGCAGCCATCTTGAGGTGGTGACAGCTGCATATGGCGGGATGTGAGGTATGCTGGATAATGAGGCTGCATGTGATCTGAGAAAGAACAACATATCCCAGCTTTTCCCCAATGCTCTCTGACAGCAGCCAACCAGTGCATTATCTTTGTTTGTCAGCCTGGGTAATCTGTATTACAGGCTCCTGTGGCTGCACAGAGAGGCTGGGCAGGTTTCAAACAGCCTGCCTAGGTGTCGGTTGTTTTCCATTTTATGACTGGGTGGATCAGTTGTTTGAGAAAGAGGAGGTTGTCTTTTAATGTGCCTTTGTAAAGAGAGGAACAGAAAGTACGGCCCCAAGGGACGCTGCATGTAATATCTCTGAATAGGTCACTCATTGAGACATTACAGAACAAGTAGAAAAATCCCACATGACGGGAACGTTTTTGCATTTTGAGTGCTAATCAACATCAAAATCATGTCATTGTTTCCTTACTGGCAGTGATATCAGCCGTATTCTGCCTTGTTTCAACTGTCTGACTTCTTTTGAAGTATTTCATGTGTCAGACTCAATGTAAGTTAAATGATTTGTCATAGTGGACATCGTAACGGGACTGATTTCAATATAGATTAAATACAAGGAGGAAATAACAGGATGAGCTCCTCAAATATTGCCTATCTAGAGAGACAGAGAGACAAAGTGAAAGAGAGTGTGAAAAGGTGCTGCTAAGCCTCACAGTGAAATGAGGCCAGTGTTGCTACAGGAATGGAAACTGTAACCCTAATCTCAGATGTTCAATGTTATCACCTCATCTCCCTTTATCCCTGCATCACTTTTGACCCAAAATAGCAGAGCAAGTGCATAATAGGACATAGTGATCATCCATCAGATGTCATGAGAGTGGGAATTAAAATTGGGTTGCGTTTGGGTGTATCTCATAGCATGGAGAAAGCCGCAGCACAAAAATATGATCCCAAAATCCACCTTTTTGTCTAAGGAGGTGAAAATGTAGACAATTTTAGAAGCCATGTTTTTCTACACTGATCTGCTCTATGAATGTTGTGTGGTGCATTACAGATAATAGCTGTTGTCTTGTTTAATCACTCTAGTGCTGAGCTAAATCTAATTTTTTTTTTTTTTTTTTTTTAAATAAGTGTCATTTTTCAACCCTGGGTGAGCCCAGTGTTTTACAGAGGTGCAAATATCCAGCCCATGCTGCAAAAAAACTCTTTTCAAGATACTGCTAATTGTATTTCTTCTTTAACATAGATCAACAAATACGACACCACTAAAATTATACAGTACATGGGGCAGAAGTGTGGCTAAGGCATAAATATGAAAATATTGTGCATGCTCAGCCACTGTTAACCAGATAGAAACAAAAAAGAACAAAAAGGAAAGAAAAATCAGCCATTGACAGTTTGCTAGTCACATTGTAACATATTACTAGCAGGATAGCTTGTTTTAAAACACTGTAAATATCAGTAGACATTATTTACTTGTCCCCAAATATACAAATCAGCGAATTCAGAGATTGCTTTTCTTGGATGAATTGACAAGGTTGTGAAATAAGGCGGTTTAAGACTGCAGTGAATAGCTAAAAGCTAGTCAAGCTAAAGTAGCTTATTTAGCACTGAAACAAGCTAACAACTCATCCCATTGTGATATTTCACCTGCTTTAAAAAACTGTCTTAATTAATCCAAATTACAAGTGAAACAATGCACTTTTTTTAACTTATCTCTAGCATTATCCAGGTAAATAGTTTTGGATTTAGAAATAGTTCTAGTAAAACAGTTGGCAGTGGATTATCTGTCATTAAACCACTAGTTATGAATTAGATCTTGGCCAGGATCAATGTTAACTAATAGTGCGGCATAACACCCAGCAACCACACTTCCCAAAATACCTAAGGATTCCACCAGAGGCTGAAACAGGCGAAAAAGATTAAAAAGTTGATGTAGTGTATAAGCTATATAACAACGGCCAACCCCTAGGTCCTCATCTGTGGAATAGCCACCACCTAATCCAGGCAGAAAGGATTAAGGCGCAGTCAGTGGATGTGTAATAATATAAGGGCATTTCTCTGTACTGCAGTGCAGAATACAGGGGCTCACCATCTGGAAAGAATTTCATTAGTATTGGTTTCAGTGGAGCGGAGTGTCCTCTGTGCCATTTTCTCCCTGCCAAGAAGCGTTTGGGTAGAAGCGAAGTGGTGCAATATTTAGGCGTGTACCAAACAAATACAGTAAAGTACCTGACATATTACACAGCTGCAGGAGTAGTACCTAGTAAGGCCAACCACAGAACAAATTTAACCATAGCTGCAGTATGACCAGCTTGTCAGGACCTTCCCTTTGTGATGTTCCTGTTTTTCGGAAGTGAGATTTTTAAATGTGGTAATTTTTCTACTGGAAACTCATATGAATCACGCCTTTGTCATAGCTCTATTGTCATGGTTTGTGCTTGTATCTATCTGAAGCGTTACGCTTCTCGATGTGAAGACAGTTGTTTCTTTCTATTTATCCTCCACGCACTCTTCTTCAGGGGAGACTTAGCACGCTGCCAACAACAGAATAAGGAGCTTTATCGTCACAGAACCTTTTACCCCCACATGTCATCCCACATTTATTATTAGTCCCAGTGTGTGTGAAGGGTTTCAGCCTGGAGTGCCTGGGTGAAATATCTAAGTCAGGAGTCATGGTGCTCTGGGTGGCTGGGTTGCACTCACATATTTATTTTCTGTCACATGTATAACCTTTTCATCATTTAGTGCAGCGGTTCGTTCCTGGTCTTCCTTGTCTCCCCGTTGCCCAATGTAGTGGAGGGTATATTTTCACTTCTGATTGAACCCTGACTCTTAAAAGCCCTTTCCCTGCCTTTAAGCTTATTGATCTTATGTTGGTCAACCTGCATTCAGATCACTTGTCCTGTTGACATCTCTCCCTCTTGGCTGTGCATTCACCATCCAGTTCATCCATGTGCACGTGTGGGCTGTGTCTCTGTCTGTCTACATTTTGTCTCTGAAACAGTTTTTCTGGCAGTTGCAAACAAAGAGAACCATCTTTCTCTGACAATGCGTATTATCCAGATCAGACAAATAATATTTTTACATTTTGCCCTTTTTTTCCCTAGTTTTACAGAATATTGTTCTTTGGCCCTGTCCAGTGAGCATCTAGCATGACAGGAGAAAGGGCTGAAAGAAGCGTGAAGTTGTCAGTTTTCTCTAGGATTGTTTGTTTTCCGTAAACAAAAACTGGACAATTTATGATAACTGAAGGCGATCATTTAAGTCGCACTTCTCAAGGAAAAACTCATATTATTCTCTAACTACATAGCTTCCCCAGTGTGATGATATGTTGCTTTCTCTGATTTATGTTGTTGTAACCTCAATACCTTTGGGTTTTTGGACCATTAGTCAGACAAAACAAAAGATGTCTTTGGCTTTAGGTAACTGTGATATCCATTTTTTCTATCGATGACATTTTACAGTCCAAACAATTAATCATTTTCACGAGATTAATTAATTAATCATAGAAAATAATTGTTAGTTGCAGCTTGTAAGACTACGTTTATACTAATTCAAATTACCATTTTATAATTCATTCATAATTTGACGTTTTTTTTTCCCGACGAGCAATAACCAGACAAACAAATGAACTGTGTGAAAATAGTACTTTCCTTTTTGAGGGGTGTAGCCAGGATTTGGAAATACTGAGACTTTCACACAGCCTAACCTTATTTCCCTCTGACCCCGCCCCTTCTCTCTTTCTGTGTCTTTCCTCACAGGGAATAGTATATGTGGGAAGCAGGAAGTCAAGCGTTCAGCCGTAAAGGAAGCCGAGGCCACCTTCAAGTCCCTAGTGAAGACCCACAGTATGGCTGAATGTCCCCGCCCGTGTCAAGCGGCCCGGCGCCCACCGCCCGACCCCTGACCCCCGCGCTAGCCGGGTAAAAACCCCAGCTAGCCCACGACCACGCCAAAGCGACACACCACGCTAACTCAACAATCTCTCATCTTACCTTTTGCTGTTTTCACTCAAGTTCTTTTTCGGTTTGTGTGTCTGTGTTGTTCTTTTTTGAATTTTTCTCGTCCTCCATCTCCACCAAAACTCTCGGAGAGCAGATGCACCGTCATCATCGTCGCTCCCCGTCCACCAAGAGGAGACTTTCGTTCCCCTCCCTCTCACCCAGGGAGATGCTTTCCCCCATTTTGGAAAGGCCTGAGAGGGAGTTGTGTGTGTGTGATTGTGTGTGCATGTTTGTCACTGCATCGGACATCAGCTGGGAGTGTGTGCACGTGCATCAGAGTGTGCGTTACTGTTGGTGGATTTCTCTTTTTGTTCTTTTTCGAACGCACACCCATGCACGTGCAGTCGGACAGATCGAACAGTGTGGACTTTTCCACCCATGTGAAAGACTACTAAATGAAGACCCCCGTCCATCCTCTCTCTCTTTCCATCCCTCGCTCCCCTCTTCTCTTTAGCAATGAACTGGCATTACTTCCCACCGTCTCTCTCTATTAGCTGTCAGGTCATTTTACATGTAAATGAAGCTGTTAATGTTTAATAGATGGGCGAAGCGCACTGGCGTTTATACTCACTCATTCACTCCTCAGCTTCCCTTTCTTTCGACTGTGCCGTTGCTCAGGTTCAATGCAACATGAAGATTGTAATTCGTGGAGCTGTGCTCTCTCTCTCTCTCTCTCTTTCTTTTGGCTCGCTCGTTCACTTTGTTTCTCTTTCTTTCTCTCCGTCTCTTGTGGCTAAATTTAGAGCTCACTGTTGCGTAGATGGATATTGATTTCTAATGGAGAAAAAAAAAACAGTCTCACGTTGCTTTATGCAGAGACTATGTATGATAAATAGAATGACAGTCAATCACCTCTCTTTCTTTCTCTCTCTCTACTTTCATGTTATCGTGTGTGTGTGTGTGTGTGTGTGTGTGTGTGTAGAGGAAGAAGACTGTAATTCCCATGAGATTTAGATACCAGATGGTACCGCTGAAGGCCAGGCCTCACTATGTGTGTGTGTGTGTGTGTGTGTGTGTGTGTGTGAGCAAGGGAGACAACCCTTTAAACAGAGAAAAATATGATTTACTGTGAATGACACTAAGGCCTAAAGGGAGTGCTGTTTTTTTGCTAAATTACTTGTGTCGCCGTCTTGTTCCACTGTCTGTGTCAGCTCCTGATTATTACTACTGTAAACACATGTGTGGTTGTGAGCGAATAGGTATACATGCACATAACCTCGTCTCTGATCAATGTAAAGACCTAAAGGTCAGTCGAAAACACACTTCAGACATTTACCTGTGCTCCAGAGGCACGCACATACACATTAAGTTCATTCACACACACACACACGCCACGCACACACACACACACACACACACACGTTGCATCCACCTGCGGCCTCGACGGCAGCGGAAACACCTCCAAATGAAGACAGACAGGAGCTCGAGTGCTGCCGTGGATGGAGTGGTGCTTTAAATGAGTGTACGCCTCACAGCCCGCCTGATTGATGTCTGCTGAAAGAGAGGCAATAGGGAGAGGAGAGGAAGAAGAACAGAGGGAGAGGAGGGAATTGCGGGTAGCTTTGATCACTACCGGCTGCTTCTCAGAAAATGTCAGGCGGCTCGCAAAATGGCCGAAGACAGATTATTATTTGTGCTGCCCTGCTGTGATTACTTAAGAGACACACAGTTCCAACCTTTAAAAGGACTTTATAAACATCTAATATTAACTCTATGGCTGCAGCAGCGTCGTCCTCAATCAGTCGGGCGCCTACTAGCCACAGACTATCTGTCCGTCCAGTCCAGTGGGCTCTTCGTGTGTTTGTGTTGCTATCTGCCAGTTAAATGTCAGAGGGAAAGCTGCTAATTGGTCTGACATTTCAGCAGAGCGTCATTAGAGAAGAGCAGCGAGAGCAGAAGGATAGAGGATGTCAAACCTCCCGCTCGGCACTGACATTTTCTCACTTCCCGCTCCTGCCCTGTGTTTTTTTTTTTTTTCCGCAGGGATGGGGTGGTGGGGAGTAGGGAGGGCAGAGAGAGGGTTAGGTGAGGGGAGACGGGGTACAAGAGCAGCTCCACGCCAGTCAGCTCTCAGCGGCCGTAATCCTGGAGCAAAGGGTGTTTAAAGCGCTGAGCTGAAGCCAAGCCGCGATGCCAGCACGCCACGTTTGGATCGGGCCGCGCTACATCTAAAAAGCCCCCCACTCTCTCCCTCCCTCTTCCTCTTCCCTCCCCTCGTGTCGCGTTTGTGGTCGATAACAAATGTCCGTCTGTGTGTGAGTGCATGTGTGAGCAAATATGTGTGTTATGCTCCCATCATGAAAAAAAAAGAGAGAAAAAAAAAACAACAACACACCATCTGGTATGTGATCATGTACGAAAGCGTGTTAGTCCTCTTTGAATTTGGCTAGTCATTTCAGGGTCGATCGTATAGTGATCTCTTGGCTTGTCGGCGGAGAAAACTGTAAACTGAATTATTATTAAGACAAAATATCTCAAAAGCTCAGTGTTTGCTGGTTTCAAGAGAATAATTTTGTGATATAGTTTAGACTGGTAGTTTGCAGACACTAACTGGGTGAACTGATTATGTTGTATTATATCTGCATGTGATACGTGATTGGTAGCTAGCTACTGTATATCTTTTTTCAAGAAAAGCAAGAAAAAATATGGGGAAAAAACAAAAATACAAATGCTTTTCTTTTCTTGGTCTTTTTTTTTCTTTTTTTGGGTTCTGTACTGTATGTATTTTTTTTTCTTTCTAAGCGTCCTAAAAATGTCACATTGTGTTATATGAATGTTTGTGTTTTAATTTATTTGTGGTTTGCCAAAATGAAGATTTGAAGCATGTTGCAGGTATTGTCACAAGAAAACGAGAAGAAAAAAAAAATCTTACTAAGAATGATAGCCTACGTATTTGTGTGATGGGGGAAGGTGTGTTTATTTGGGGGGATTTCAGGGAGTTAAGAAGGACAAAAGGTTGCAACGCCTCAAGATTATGAAAGGAGTATTTCCTTCATTGGGAGTGCATCAAAATGGAATTAAGAAAATTCCTACGCTCCCTTGAATACTTCCTAGTCCCCTCCATGATGTCACTACTGTCCCTTCCCCATTGGTCCTGCTCTAGACAGTGATTTGGCTTGTGGGTAATGCAGTCAACACAAAGATCTCCCCTCAGTCACAGATCTGGGATCAGTGCGACCTCCCTATGCTTCAAATCTAACTCGTCAAGGGAATCTGACCTGTGATCAGTAACTCTGGGCAACTTCGGCCCACTCCTGACTCGAGTGTTTGGTCGAGACCGAGGTCTTAAAATTTCAAAAGGTGAAAGGTCGTTGCAAGACCAAACAGGAATGTGCAATAAAAGTTACAGCTTATTCAAACTCTGCTGATTTGGTGGTTTTGTTTCTTATGGGTATTATGAGCTAATGTCACATCTGGGACGCATCTGAGCCTCCCTGCTGCACATACATACATTTTAATGACCCACTTCAGGCTGCTGTGTCCTCTGCCTGGCCTCTGCATTGTCCTACTTTCATTTACTGCAGTCAATAAGACAGTGTTTCTAACATCCTCAGTAAGGACAGACTGTAACCATCCATCCTCTACTCTTGTGCTTTTGTCAGACAGCCTCCAGCTCGATGGTAACACATTGTTCCCGCCATGTGTGTGTGGAGTGGTCGCTCTGATCTGCCACGGGTGCCTGTAAGTGAATGTGTCAGAGAGTGTGTGCACAGGTCATGAGGAGAAATTAGGGATGGAGTCCAGCTGAACAGAACATTGGAACAGTTTTGTGAGGTGTAAATGTGTTCTGTAAAAAAAATTAAAATTAAAAATCAAAAATTAAAATCCCATGTATTTTACAACCTGTAGTTTGATGCAGTTAGAATGGAGTTCAGCAGGCGAGGATGACAAGCACCCCAAACATGAACTTTAAAATGTTTATCAAATCTATTCATTGAAAATACCAGCTATAATTTTAGTATTTGGTATCAGACTGACGCCTGTTTTCTTTGTAATGAGGGCTCGTAACTGACATTTCTTCTGTGTAACTTTTACTTTCACTTCTAGAGAATTTGTGTTGAAAATTTGGGTAAGGCAGGGGTTCATTACATGTTACAACATGTTCCTGTCATACTGGACTCCACTGTAACACAGTTTTCTCAAGAATAAAGGTGGGGGGTAAAATTATATCATAATCCTTAAAAATGATGGAAAAAAACCCAAGATGATGTATCACTATGATCCATACTGTATTGTATATAGGCCATGCAGAAATCTTTCACTTTCATATACAATTCCAAGGTAGCTCCACCCACTTCCAGCCTGAGCAGAGGACTAATCAGATAACTGAAAACCAGCTGTGTGGATGTGCAGGGCACTATGGTGACAGTGTTAGAAAGCTTGATTTTCTTCCAGTGAAATTGAGGTTAATTTTGTCTGCAGTGATCCAGCCAATGATCAAGTAAACTGAACAAGCTGAACTCCATTGGACACACTTGAATCGATCTAATGTCACCAACAATTACATTCTGACCTGTCTCAGTAGGAAAAACGCAGGAGTAAATGATAGAAATGAATTATGGCTGAATTCCATTTAGCTGCCACGTGTCCAAAGGTAAAAAACCAGCACCTCTACAGCTCATCGACTAACATGTTCTATCCTGTTTGTTTAATCAAAAATCAAACTGAGGTAAAGTAAGGTCATGAAAACTGACACGGACGCACACTCTAATGTCAAAATGTAGTCTTAGTCAGCACCTGTTCAGCAGGTGTTATACAACACTCCTAACTGCTGAACTATGCAAATTCGCAAAAACTAAATGAACACACATACACTCACCCTTACAAGCACACACACACATCGCTATCATCATTGCTGACATATCCCAATTAATTGATCCCTGAGCACTCTTGTTTTTGTGTAGTTGATATTTCCCCGCTGCTCATTAGGGCAGGAGAGAGATCGAGCCGTGTATGGATCAGAGAGAGCGAGCGAGGTATTAATGACACCATGCTGAATACTCCGAGGACACGGGGGCAAGCAAAGACGCTTAATTTTCTGATTAGTTAACACAGTAAGCATACAAAAAAGTGAATTCTGAGTGTGTGTATGTGTTTGTGTGCGCTCCTGCTCAAGTGGAAGCAACAGACAAAAACATTCATTATTCAAATGTGAGACAACAAGAATCAATCCCCTGAAGGTTACCTTGACAGAGAAAACATCCAAAACAACCTCCGTGAAGCTCAGAGACACTGAAAAAAAAAAAATTCCCCCCAAAAAACAGGCAGAGTGAGAAGAGAGCAAGCTGAGAGGAAGGTGACCGTGACTGTGTTTATGTATTCAGGTTATTGCTTTTATTCCAAAAATCTACAACCACCCCCCAGAGGAAGCTGTTTATGTGATTTGTAAAAGCAACACGCAGCGTGATGAAATAGCGCTGTGAAAATCTGAGAGATGCAAGCATATGGCACCTGTTTTCGCGGAGTAAGCTTGGTTGAAATGAGATTTTAATGGGGCTGAGGAAATGGCGATAAGCTGTTTTATATGGCTGGTGTCATAGTTGTAGTATTGTTTTATTCAGGATTATGGATGTAGCAGAGGGTAAGACCTCCTCAACAGTCTAACTGCAGTTGTATCTGTGGAATTGTTTACCTTTCTTTTCAGAGTGAATATAAATCTTTACGATAAAGTCAGAGGACACATCATTGCACCTAGTAACACGCCAGGGTTGGTTAGATAAGATAAGGTTGTTGTTTTTTTTTTTAACTGGAAAGGCTTAAATAAATGGTTTCTTTAAAAAAGCCTGTAGCTGATTTCCTTCTTGAAAACTGGCTGTTAACACCATCATTACTGGGGAATAGATTTGTCATTATGAAATAATCTGTCAGCTATATTATTTAAGAAAAAGTTTAACAGTTTTTGATATATGTTTTTTGACTTAAGTTTTGAATGAAAAGTTTGTTACCATTCTCATGAAGCTACAGCCGGGAGAGGGTTAGCTTAGCATAAAGACTATGAGAAATAGCCAGTTAACCAAAAATAAATAAATAAAAATCTATATAGTAGTGCCTCTATAATGCTAATTAGCATGTCATATCTCATTTGTTTAATCTGTAGAAAAAAATAAGGTGAAAAAACACCAAGTTGAAGTAAGCTAACGGCCTCTGCACTGTAGCTAACATATGGTATCAAACTTTCAGCAAGAAAGTGAATAAATGTAAATGTCAAACAATGTCTTTAATTATCAGTTAAAGTGAGCCTACGTAATATTTAAAGCAGATCACACTCATTTGAATCATGTTTTACTGTCAAATTCATTGTTTACATAGACGGACAAATTACCCATTTTGTGTTTTAGCTTTGAAGATGCGTTCTAATCAATTATCAAAATGGTTTTCGATTAATTTTCTGTCAATTATCAGTTAATAAGGAAATCAATGTGATAGTGAACCTCAATGAAGGAACAAAAAGGAGCATTTCAGACACAAAGGGATGCAACAACAAGTAACAGTAAAATAAGGCGACACAGCACAGAGAGCAGGGGGTGAGCCTCGCCTTTCTGTCTGAATTGTATTAGCTTCATTAAATAAGATGTGATTTGTGAGTCTCCCATTTCCTCTGCCCCATCCTCACTGACACACACACTGCCGAGGAGATTTCCCAGAATGTCTCTATATGAGGTCAACCATGTTGAGAGCTGGCCAGAGGACACTTGCTGCTTGCAGAACACACACACACACACACACACACCCACACACCATTAGACACACACACACATACATCGAACGCTCTCACACACACAAACACTTGCTGTTGAATTGGTGACATAGTTAATGTCAAGAGGATCAGTGGAGGCAGAAAAGGGCTCTAAACGGGTCAGAGAAGAAAAACCAGAAGGGCAGAAATCTCTGGGGAGAGGCCATCAAAAAGCCTGTGTTGAATTATAGATCCATCCCTCCTTCTTCACACATAAGTCAATCCATGATGTATATAGCTGTCTTTGGAAACGTATGAAACACTGGAGGTGCTTTTGCATCAGTGATAAATGGATCACATATTATATATTATTTGGTGATCATGCTAATTCCCACAGGGTGATATATAGTGCAATGAAAATCGTATGTTGGAGTAGTGACTGAGGGATGCTTCTCTGCCACAGCAGGATGAGAAATTATATGAATTATTGTGCGCATAAGTGATGCCATAGCTCCAGCGTAGGATGAGATGAAGCTTTACTGTGCAGAGCGAGGGACACTAGAGATGTGATTCCATCCTATACAGACTGCATGTATTATGCATCCATGCCCAGTATGCTGGTGTCTCACTTGGAAATATGGTATTAAATAATGAATTTGTTTTGTCCCTGTTGATACACAAATGTATGGATAAGATGGACTGTGTGTGTGTGTGTGTGTGTGTGCGGGAGGATTTGCACATAGATCATGCATGCATTATGTGTGTGGAGGTGTGCATGTGTGTGAATAAATGGGGCCATCAAAAATTGTTTTTGTTCCATGAGAAAACATCTGCCAGATAAATTAAAGGACACGTAAAAAACATTTTGAAGATTAGAGGCTGTTTGCAGCAATTACACTAAGTGTAGCTTTATCAACACTCAGTTAGCATAGCTGCCATTGCTCATTAGCATCACTGAGTAATTTACTACATTAGCAGGCTATGTTTTTTTAATTTACTGTGTAAGTAATGCTAACTTAATGACACACAGTACAGTTCTGCATCACGATTTCTAAACGGTAATTTTTTTAAAGAGTAAAATTGCATCTTTTTAGTAAATCAGTATCAACCTGTATAAAGTGAGAGACAAAATCTTAAATCTTAAAAAGGTAGTCATTTCTAGTAGAGTACTTTTTTTGGTGTAGTCATCAGATTTCATACTGCAACATGTGAATACAACGTTCTCACTCAGTACATTCACAACATAGCTTTCAGTAATGAGAGCTCCACTTTGTCTTACTGTGATATTGTTTATCAAGGGTATAACCTTAGCATCACAGAATATGGTTTTATCTGAGATGGTGTTTTCCCAGACTACACGGCCAGACACAAGTGTGGGAGACAGCCAAGGTCAATATCAGTACAAACTGTTTTATGAAATGATGCCATAGAATCACAATCACATTACAGGAGCTCTGAAGATTTTAGTCCTCAGGCATTTAAAAAATATTCTTAATGGATGTTTACTTTTATTTTCATGCTATAATAGCCTTTTTTCAATTTCAGTGCAGGCCATTGTCATGTCTTAAAGTATTTGGAGAAGGACGTAAAATAACCATGTTGTTCCTCGCACATTCTCCCTCACAGCAACTACTTTGCCATTGAAGAAGTAGAAGAAGAAGATGGTGGTTTTGGTTACATTTAAATCAGGATGTTGTGTCTGAAGTCACTGTAAACTCCCTCTGTATTAAAACTGACTATGATCTTTCACTAACCATAACCAAGTACTGTGTAGGCTGAATGAATCAATATTAAAATGTCATGACTATTTGACGAACTGCAAGTCCTGCTGCCTGTTGAGTATTAATGCAGTCCAAATCAAAATTCTGATGATGTTTTAAACCCACAACTGCAACTGCTTGGTGAAATCAGGACATATGTAGTAGCAAGTTGTAGAGTCTCATAAAGGGGCTGATAAATATGGATTCCTGGAGAAAGAGCACACAGTAGAATCAGTCCTCTCTCTCTTCCTGTCTGTCTTTCTCTGTCACTCACAGTTTAAGTGTGTGCGTGTGTGTGAGTGTGTGAGTTAAATACAGATAAAGTGTGTAAAGCTCTGTGCTCCCCTCTTTCTAACTGCAGTTAGCTTCTTATGTAAGCTCTGGCACTGGGATGGAGGCTCCAGCAAGCTTTGGCAGCCACCTCCCCTCCCTCTCTCACTCTGTAGCATCTTTGCCATTCTTAGCAGACTGGGGCTCACTATAAATATTTTATATGGCACAGTGCATGTGGGAAAAATTTATTTTTAGACTCTTCCAGTGCTTTCACTAGAAGCCAGTGCTCTGTGAAGCCAGACATATTTTTCGGCTCTGTATGTGACTCGGTATGTGCGCATGTACACTGGGGTCGGCCTTGATTAATTCAATCAATTCTGACTGCTGTCCACTGGCAACAGTTACAGTATTGATTCTCAATGAGTTCTTTTAAGGTAGGATACGCTCTGTGAGCTCTAAATTCAATAAAGTTCCAGTTTTAAGGAGCTGGGTCTCAGTCTATGTTTTTTTTTTTTTTTGTGATTTTACACAAGGTGATCCCTGTCTCCCAGAGGACAATTAGAAAGACAGGGACACTGATAACGCAGGATGGAGACTGCAAAGGAGAATCAAAGAATAGGAAGAGAGAAAAGCCTATGCAGGCGTCGGCAGTGAGGGATGGGATTGTTAAAATGCAAAGCACACCCTTCCCCCGGCCACCAAGACATGCATGCATGAACATGAGCAGCAGACAGTGGTCACACACACACAGATACGACGTTGCAAATACCCGAGGATGTAGCCTTTCGCATGCACCTAGACATAAGAGAGAAGAGACAAAAAATACTCATTGATAGAACAGGCATTAGACACGTCCTTGGATCGTTAGCCACATCAGTGATGCAATTTGTGTGTTTCCGTGCATAGTCAGAGGAGGATCTGTTCAGTTTTTCAATCAACACACACACCATCATAATGGATATTTTTAATATGGAAGCATAAAAGAGACAATGTGATTATCCTCCTCTCTGCCTGTTTTACACCTGATGAATTAATTGCTGTATTTTTGAACAAGGCTGTGGATAACTGGGTCGATTACATACACACACACACACACACACACGCTCCCACCTAGAGTGCCCTCAATCTAACCTTGATCAATTCTACGAAGGGACAATGATTGGATGCAAGATACAGAAGCACACTGAGTGGTTTATTGAGCTGCCTTCTTTACTCATTTTATAAGCTCTCTGGTAAGATACCCAATATAACTCAGACTCATTAAAAGCCATCCTGTAGGTTGGATGTGTACTGTATGATTACACTGCAGAATACCCATCCAAAACAAGCTTTCACAGAGCAAAAGTGTAACGGAGCAACAAATGCTATGGCAACAACCTTGATGGATGTTTTTTTTACAGGAGGATTTCACTGCATTTTTTTCTCTTCCATGTCTTCTTTCCCTCCCTATTTCGTTTCTCTCCTCCTGCCTCTCCTTGCCCTCTTTTTCCTCGTCGTCTTCCTGACAGGAGGACAGCAGCCATCCTGACTGCTAATGAGGGACAGGGTTTGTGTGTGTGTGTGTGTGTGTGTGTGTGTGACAGAGTCTGAGGGAGAGAGACACAGAGAGAGTGTCTTTGTTTGTGTGTGTGTGCCTGTGTTGGGATTTTGGAAGAGGGTTAGGCCAGGAGCAGAAAGAGAAAGAGTGCAAAAGATAAAGGGAGATGTGCTCTCCAGCTCTGTTCCCTCGATCTGTTTCCTCTTTGTTACCAGGCAACACCTGCAGGCATGCACTAAATAAAGCTTTGTACCCGCTATTCAACTCCCCCCACCCCAACCTCCCCATCTATAACTCCAACTCTCACTCTCCTTCTCTCTCCTCATCAAGCCCATCCATCTCTCCTTCCCTCATTAATCCCTTTACTCTCCAGGACCCTTATCCTTCACCCCATCATCCCAGCACCCATTACTTTCCCCTCACACATCCTGTTCTTGCCTGTGTCGTCCTCTTCCTCCTCTATAATCCCCTCCACACACACCGGAACAGAGTTTTTTTTTGTTTTTTTTTCATTGGGGCTCTGGTTTGACACTGAACAGGAACGACAGCGCTCCTTAGCTTGAAAAAACAAAAAGGTTAGGGACATGCTTAGCAAGGTAAATCAGATTACAGGTTCCAGTGTTGTTGTTTTTAAGAACTTCTCTTTCTGTACCAGAAAAGTAGCTACACTTTCTCCAGCTGCAGGTGTTGAATCCAAATCGACATTAGTAACCTATGTCGACCACTAACGATACCTCGAAGATACATTTTGCAAACAGATAACAATCTATCTATAAAAGGAGTAAACTAGCTTTTAAAAAAGTCTTGGTTAGTAAAGATGCTATGCACTTCAAAAACGTACACTTGGCTAAATGTAAATGCAATTCTTTTGTAAAAGTTGAACTCTTTTTTGTTGTATTTATATATGCACAGATGGAGAAATGTGTGTTTTAGAGCTTTGATTATGCTAACCTAGCTAACAGTTTTAGGTCATGTAGCAAAACCTTATTAACATAAGGTTTGGTAAATGTTTTATGTGTTGTTTTGTGAAATGTAATTTAATATCTTCCCAGTTTACATTATTAAACAGCCTTTTATCAAGTGCTGGATCGACCATATTCCAAAATCTCTAAATCTGAACAAGTGTATTGACGAGCTGAAGTTAGTTAATTATCATTTAGCTCAGTTAGCGACATAGCAACTTCACCTGGTAGTAACTGGGTGTAAATATTTTAGTTACAACTAATCTCTAGTTCTAGTTAAACCACAGTGTATCCTTTACAGTACATAAATCTCCTCTTAGACACTAATGTAATGTCAAGGCAAAGAAGTTAGGAAAAGCTGGTGCATCCGGCTCCTGGTCTACAGAGGTTATTATCAGTTCTGCTAATAACCTAAGCATTTGAGACATGGCACTTCCACATGGAGTTAATGAAAATCCTCACATAAGCACATTTAGATTGCCTCTGGGAAGCTGCAGTAAGTGCTTCAAGGCACTTTTAAAGCAAAAGGAATAAAATGCTTTATTGAATAGCTTATACAAAAGGAAAGTGAAAGTGGTCTTCATCATGGAGAAGCAAACCATGAAGAAAAGAATGAGTGCAGAGGTGGGTTGATTTCTAAGAATTTACGAGTTGCTCTTTTGGAATTAGTCATACAATGTAGGCTTTCTATTTTATTTAGATGTTTCTTTTCATTATTATTTCGCATGCAAAGTGCCTCAGAACTCCACCAGAGCAGCAATAAACCAGCATCAACAAACCGCCTCCACAGACATCAACAGAAACGCTCTCCATCCTTCACTCTTTGAGCTACTGTTCTTTTAATACAGCTGCTATATGGAGCATTTCATGCATTCTTAAAGCTATCTGCTGAGGTAAAAGCCTCCAGAAGCATTTTCTGGTACTGTACTCTCTCTACTTCTGGCATCACTTTTTGAGCAATAACATGTAGAAGAGTCGAGTGGTGTGAGCTTTATCTGTCCAGAAAAATGGATTTGAATGGACACACTGCTGCCAGTTTAATGCTGGGGAGTCCGACGAGAATGGAGTATTAATGTGCAGGGTGAACAGGCGACCTGGCCCTCACCTGGATCCTGCCCTGAACTCTCAATTAATTTACCTTGAGGATATTATCATCTATCTTTCTGCGATTTATCAGTGGAGACAGGATGAGGGCTGAGGAGACAGAGACACTGAGACAAAGACAGATAGAAAGATAGAGGCAGTAGTTAAAGACAGCACACGTGGGGGCACAGGCAGGTAAAACTAACCCCAAACTGTCATCCTGACATACTACCCCATCTTTCTCTCCCTGCTGCTGAGGAGGATAAATCTTTGAACCATATATGAAATCAGTCAACCTGACAGGCAGCAAGTAAGTACAGTTTGTAAGCAGTGACCCTGTGCCAGTCGGTGATCTTACGTTTGACTGACGCAAAGGGATTTCTTGTTTTTATACTCCCAAACCATTCTTTTTAAACCCTGCCAAATACCAATAATCATAACACATACATGTGTACCTATTATGAAATTGTTTAAAAAGACTATCGTCTTCATGTCAGATTTTTTACAAATTTGAAAAAGAAAAAGCTTATATGGTCCTGATATTAATCTGATTACCTAATTTTGCTTCTCTTAGGGATGCTGAGTGATAGATTAGCAGAGAGATTCATCGTAGTGTTGGTGCTGTTCAGCTGTTGATTTAGCTAAGTGTGAAGAGGACTCAAGTGTACCTCTTGAGGCTTTAATTTGGCCTAATGCAGCAGTGGGTGTTGGCTTACCTGTGAGGTATGATTTCATAACACATTAGAGGTAAATTCAGATTTAAATCCTACATGCGGTCCAGGGAGACGGCACATTCAGCACTAATGGTGCCATATGAGGAGTGTGCACACATGCACACTTTAGCACGAGTCAGGGACAGAGGATGAGCAGGAAAAAAAGGATTAAAGCCTGTGAAAGCTGCAGCGTCATACACTAGAGAACAGAGTGTGTATCAGAGATAGAACTAAAAACACATGGGACGGGCTCTGTCTCTGTGCATGTGTGGAGTGCGAGGGGAGCTGCCTTGAAATTGTTCTATTTTGTGGGTGCACGTGCACACATGGATACAAACACACACTGACTCCGCACAATAACACTATCAGACAGAGCCAACATCCATAACCAGAGATTTACCAGCGGATTTTAAAAGGCCGAGCAGTTGTGTGTGTGTGTGTGTGTGTGTGTGTGTGTGTGTGCGTGTGCAGAGCTGAGTGGGATTTGGTTTAATCCAAACATGAAACACAAGATCCCCACCACCACCACCACCACCACGTCACCCCTCCTCTCTGTCGCTCTCTCTCTCCCTCTAAGTGTGTGTGTGTGTGTGAATTTGCCTCCCTCAGTCTCTTTTAGCGTTGCGTAACAGCTTGATTATATAATCCCAAACATATATGCATGTCCATGAGGCTGAGCGCTAGAGGGCATGAAGCATGCAAGAGCATCAAATTGGAGGGGGGGGGGGGGCTTTGGAGCAGGAAGAGGAGGGGAAAGAGGGGAAGAGGGGAGAGCTTCCACAGCTCCACTCTACTGTGGTACTGTGAGTTTACTTCTTGTCAGGTTTAGAGCATCAGTGACATCACACATCGACTGCTGATGTAACATCACCTACAGGTGAGCAGAGGAAGCAGCATGTTTAATATTATTCATTTCCTTAAATAGCACAAGATGATAAGCAAAGGATGATGTAATAAATGTCAAATGATGTAATAATAACAAAATCATAAATGTGTGACAAATATGTGCTCTCCGCCCATAAACTGGATTGAGACCACATTAGAGGCTGTTAATGGATACAAAGCCAAATAATATAAGATAAAAACTGTTACTTAAAAAAAAAATCATTAAAGTTGCATCTCTTAAATAAGTTGTACATGATGGCTTTTCTAACATGTAAATATCAATTACTAATACTACATCATTATTTGTAAGATATTCGCAAGAAGAATGTCTTTTGGGTTGCAAGTTTGTGAAAAATCCAATTTTCATCCAATGAGAAGTCAAATGTTAGTAAGTCATCATAAATATTTCCAGAAGCTTTTTTCCAGAAGTTAGGTGGTTGACCAGTCTATTGGCGTGGTCTTCCTGATGAACCAAAGAGCTAGCTAAAAAGACAAAGCAAAACTGTCAAAACACCAGAGATTTTCTACAACCTGGCAGCCTGAAGATTGTTCATTGTTATTTATAACAGCTCTGTAAAGATTGTTGGTGATTTGTGGATTGTAAAACCAAAACAATATGCTAAAAGAGGCTAAAGGTGTGCTCAGAAAACACACCACAAATTTTATAAGTGGCCTGATTGCATACATAGTCAAGGGAAATATGAAGACATGGAAAAAATTCACCTCGGGTGCTGCATACTGATGTTAGAACTTGAGCTTTTGTGCTTGCACGTGACGAAAAGCAGCATGCAGCTAACATACCTTGCAAGCCAGCTTACAGCTAACATCTGTACAGTTGGCTGTTCGGTGCGAATAAACAGTGAGCGCTCCATAAGTCGAATACGCACCGATAACACAATTTAATGCAACTTTCTAATTTTTAGGTTGTCACAAGAAGTGACACCTTTCAGTCTGAGAGGCCATAAGTGCTTTTAGAGAGCTCTTCCAGGGAGAAAGAAAGTCAAAATGGAAAAGAGGAGGTGAGTGGTTTGAAGAAAATTAGAGACAAAGTAAGAGAAAGATGGGAAGAGAGGCATGAGAGAGGACGAAGGAGAGAGAAGACAAGTTAATGTGTGTGTCCCTGTGCGGAGTCGATGTCATTACTAGTATTAGTAGGCTGGCAGTGAACGCTGAAGCTAAAAGGCAGAAGGCATCACTCATGACAAACCAGCGCACACACACACACACACACACACACACACACACACACACACACTTTTAAACACACAAAGACAGGCTTAGCTGAAGTATACATTTCCACTTGCAGGCTTAACTCAAACACACACTCCCACACGCACAGACAGGCCTATGACTCAGTAACAACTTTTGCCTTATCTTCAAACCTTTCCCTATCTGTCCAATTCAATTTATTCATCCCCACCCTCTCTCTCTAACCCTCCATCCACTCATCTCTCTTCATCCGCCCAAGGCTTTTATCATTTTCAACTCCTTCCATTTTCATGTGCTATCCTCTACTCAGCTCGAAAAAATTGAGCGTTTTTCTCTCCTCGTTCATCCTTGACTGACTCCATGAGCAGCTCACCCCTCCACTGTGGCTTCGCCGTCACTCTGAAATACCTTCTATGCATTTTTTTAAAATCTCAAAGTCTCTTTTTTTCCCTCTCTTCCTGATCTGGCTCATCCTTTGCTACCCCTCCCTCAGCCATGTTGTACAATAATCAACCATTTAGTCTTTCTTTTTACATCTGTCTGTACTATATGCGGGGAAAACAGGTTTGGACTGGGTTGACTCTTCCACTCGATCCTAGCATGTAACCCAAACATTGACTCCTCTTGTCCCAGACTTGTCCCCTTCTGCCTCTGCAAACAGTGCTGTCACCGGCATATCCACAGCCGAGGGAATTGACATGACAGCCGCTCTCCTGAATGGTAATACCCACTGCCGTGCACTTTAGAGGTCACAGATCAAATTAAAAAAAGAAAAAGAAAGGATAGAGGGAAGGCAGAGGATAAAGAAGGAGGAGTGAGGAGGGAGTTGGGAGAGAGGAAAAAATGAGAGGAGAGTGGAGGAGTACAGGATGCTCTCTGTGGTCCCTCTGTCCTCTGTTCCCTCCCGTCACCAGAGAGAGGTGAGGGGGCTGGTTGTCATGACGGCTGTTGTCATGGCAGCTGTACTGGGTAATAAACAGGAGGAAGAGATGGCCGCTCGTCCGTCCATCCAGTGCAGTGAAGCCACCCTGGCAACCGCTGACAGGAGGTTCTCACAGGAAGCTTTATTTTCTGTTTTTCATATTTTGATCCCTTCTAAGAGAAATGTATGGTTCTCTGTAGTCCTTGGAAATTGTACAACCTTGGGGTCAATAGAACTGCGTCTAAATACATGGTTCACAAACTACTGACAAAGCTTAGTTCCTACAGTCTGACATTTTTGGAGATGCCACAATAGGGCAACTCAAGTGGTTCCTGCATGTTTTAGCCATGTTAGCAATAACGTCAGTCAAATAATTAGCCCTCCACTTTGGTCTAGATTGAAAGAGCCCAACAGCTATTGATAGCTATTGATACCTTCACAAAATTTTGTACAGTGTCTAAAGAATGAATTACAATGTATTTGATGGCTTTTCCTTTTGCACCACCAGCAGGTCAGAATTTTTACTTGACCGTTAAAATATCTCATTGATGGATCGGCAAAGACTGCATTCCACACATTCATGGTTCCCAGACAAAGGATCTTCACGACTTTGGTGAGTTTTCCTCTAGCGCCACCATGAGGTTGACATTTGTGGTTTTGAGTGAAATGTCTCTATGTCTCTTTTATTAACTATTGGATGGATTGGCATTAAATTTGGTACAAGCATTCATGTTTCCCTCAGGATCAGGATTTGTGTTTAGTGCTAATTAGCAAACGTTAGTATGCTAGCATGCTAAACAAAGATGGTGGACATAGTAATCATTCCACTTGCCTCTTCTAAGCTACAGTAAAGTGGCATTGTCACTGTGAGCATGATAGCAGCTGTAGACTGTTTTTTTAAACTATGAAACCCCTTCATAGTATTTTTTTTTAAAAAAATTTGTTTTTTTTTTTTTTTGCATGGCAGCTCTCTATGTGGTTCTCACCCCGACCCCATCCAGATCATATGTCACATACAATACTTACATGAGCTAATATAAATATTAAGTGAAATAACATGGATCTTTGCTCAGTTGGAAAAGAGGTCAGCAGTTTCATGTTCCTGTGTAAGTTTCTGGACAAATATTGAACTTAAACAATGAATACAAATGAACTATGCTACTTTGTTTACTGTACCTCTGTGTCTGTTTCAGCATTATGAGTTGGAACTGTTTTTCATTTACCCTTCTTAGTTGTTGGAAGACAAATATATAATAAAAAAAAAATTAAAAAAAACTTTGTTGGCTTAAAAAACACATTTTGTCTCAAGAGCGAACTCGGTATCGTAGCTGCATCTGACAGATTCTGTTACTATGCTGTCGCCTCCAGTTTTAGGTGTGATATAACAGCATATTTCGCAGGGTTATAATAAGGTGATTTTGGTGGTTTTTGCTTGTTTCTTTCATTTCTTTACAGTTATTAAATATAACTGATGTAAATGTCACATTGGTTTTTAATGTGTTCAAACATGCTAATATATCTAAGAGCACCTTTGTCCTTCAGACACCACTGTGGGAGCTTCTGCTGTAGGGGTTATTTAGTTCCTCATAACTGTTCTGTTCTGTCTGTAATGTGCACAGTGTAATCACCCCCCTCTGAAGCATGCCTTTCACACCTCAACAGGTCCAAAATTAACTTAAAGTCAAATAATTTGACCTGTGACACAGTTAATATTTCACGCTTTTAATCAACCGTATTTCTGCTGAATTACAGGTGTAAAAAAAATGAGATGGTAGTTAATATAAACCTCTCAAACATGAGCAACTGAAAAAAATGATGCCACTTGATCAGTGGAATAAATTTGTTAAAACTATAAAGCTATATAAAATAAGACAAGCCATTAACTAAAAGACTGACTCCTGGAGGGATCGAAAAATGAAAAATCCCAAGGGAGTCCATCACTGGGAGGGAATCCTGCCATGGCAGTGTGATAAACAGAGAAACCCGTAGAAGCGTATTACCCTCCTCTACCACATCATGTGGTCTTGAATCTGGTCAACGGCTCTTAGAGCTCTAATCAGTCAGTCCTTCTTTCTCTCTCCTGTCTCCTCTACATTCTCAGCTGCTAGTCCCTTGGTTGCCGCTGTCGGTCTTTGGTTCTGATGATCTGTTTTCATTTCCATTCTCCAAGTCCAGATCTTCCTCGTTTTCCACCGCCCCTTCCTCCTCCTTTTCCACCTCGTCCGCCACCTCCTCCTTTCCCTCCTTATCTCCATCTCTCCGTTTCTGCCCCAGGCCCTGTTTGTCTCTGAAGACCTCAACGCCTAACATTCGGAGGTAATGAAATCTCTCGTTGCGGGGGACGAAGGCACGGATGGATGTCTTTCCCCTCCAGCCACACAGCTGGATGGGACACTGAGGCTCTGCTGGATTACTGACAAATAGAGAAATGGTAGGTGTCAGAAATTGGATCATCACACAGATAATGATAAAGTAAGCATACACACATCAAAATAAAAAAAAAGTTAATAATAATAAAAAAAACTTACTTTGGGTTGGGAATGTACTTTAACACAATGCTGCCCATTCCTGTGGAGATAAACGTGTCAATAATGGGATTGTTTAAAAATCCATGTGAGCTGCAGCAAAACATCCTCATACCTGTCACTTGTACAGTTACTTACACTAGTATCTGAGAATGTAACTACAGTTTTCTTTTGCTGGAACTACTGTGCTCCTTTTGTTTTGGTTTCTGGGTCAGTGCCTTGCTCAAGGGCAGCTCAACAGCAGTTGTTGAGGAAGGCTTGGCATTAGTCATTCACTTTCCTCTCTCATATTTTGCCAGACCAGCCAGGAACCTTCCACTAATCCACTACTCTAACCTCTGGGTGGCTGCTGCTGCTGCTGTTGCTGCTGTTGCTTCCCAAATCCAAATGTTTTTAGTTTTTTTGGTCAGTTTGCAAAAGAAATTAATCATGCAGATTTACCCTCCTGATAGTGGCCATTTGGTTAAAACAGACATAATAAATGGTGCAGTACATACCCAGTTTCTTGGCCTGAGCGTGAGCGTCGTCCTCCAGTTTGCTGAGGAAGGGGTTCTCCTGGGTCAGCAGCACTTTGATGTCCTCCACACTCACTCTGATTATCCTGGAGCGAATGTACGGCTGAAGGGTGTAGATACCCTGACAGGACAGACAGGAGAGGTGGTTTACAGTCTGTGCACCGATACAATAAAATCAAATTCTTTACAGTTCCACTGTGCATATAAAATGAATTAATTATCAGTTTATCCGAGTGTGAACTCCGCCATCTGGCTCACTTGTTATTCGGCTGTCTACATCTCTTTGATGGTGGATACAGTAGTGATAGCAAGAAGAACCTACTGAATGTTTGAACACACACAGAGGAAGCTGCTTATATAATGAGATTTATTAGAAAATCAAAGAATATGAAGGTTGTCCTAGAAATATTAACTTCACTTCTGTACTTCTGCATCACTTGACACTATGAGGCTAATTTGCATACAAAAGCAGGATTACATTGTGTGAAAATGTGCAGCTAAGGTGCAAAGATTCAGAGAGAATGTTATACTTTCACAATAAAACAGCTTTCAGTTAATAAAGACACCTCTCAACAAAGAACGAGTGGATTTACAGAGAATGATTTCTACTCCATTGAAGATGATTTAATGTGTGAGGATGAACTGAGATTGGCTGAAACCTAACCCCAAATGTCCAAGGTGCTGTGGTGATTAATGCAGAGTGTGTGTGTGTGTGTTTGTGTTACCTCCTGAGCCAGTCTGAAGGCAGAGCCAAACTCCTCTCCATCACTGTTGCGAGACCACACCTTCACCCCTGTGTTAATCACCTGAGAAATGGAGGAAAAAACCAAAACCACAGGCCCCAGGCAGCAAATTAATATCAAAATATAAATGATGGTGGAAATCAAAATAAGAGGCTAATTATGCTCCTTGTGGGTGTGGTTATATTACTGTAATATCTCTACTAATCACTGATGTTTAGCAAACTTTCTCAAGGCATTGACTTCATACAAGATATTATAAAACTGTGGGTAAACACAGGACAGCTGGTCTCTGGTGTCCTAGCAGGAGTGGGAGGCAACTGTCAGTGATTTGCATAGTAAAATTCAACTACAACTCTGAAATAAATATAGATGTTGAATTGTTGTAACCTAAGTGAAATTCTGCAAAATTTAGGTTTATGTAATAATTTAGCAGGAGAATATGAAGAAAACGACAGATATTATAAGGAGAAGGGAAGTGAACAGGGGCCCCGTTTTTCAACCACCACATCCAGAATTGGTAATAATGTGGAAACATGCAATTCACTGTAGTTTAGTCCAAATGAAAGGGACAAAAAAGTGAGAAACATCAAAACAATGTGGAGAACAAAGAGACTGAGATGCACACAAACACACACACACGCACACAGTGCCACCTGTGCAGGTGCTACAAGGTGGAGGACTAGAGGGATTTGGGATAGGAGAGGGTCCCATCTGTTATACTGCTTCCCTCTGATGGGCTGGTACACACACACACACACACACACACACACAAACAAACAGAGGTATCAATGTAAAGCCAATATGCCTGCATTCAAACTCTAAGCAGCCTGTGCCTCTACCATCACAGACATAATGCAGTTGACTACACTGAATAATTAATCAATACTGGGTGCACTGCCTGCAGGAAGGAATTGATTATTGGTTTGTTGCACCTATTTTTATCTGATTTCCATGCAAGGAAATCCTTTACCATCATCATCAAACCTGGCTTTCAATGTGTGTGGTGATCTAAACACTGCCTCAAAAAAAAACAACACGCACGCACACACACACACACACACACACCTTCATGCGCTCGCTGTTGTTCAGCAGCACGTTGCGCAGCTCTTTAGACACCATGTACAAGTGCCTCTTCTTGCCCTCGTGGGTCCTGGTCAGAACATTGAGCTTGGGGAAGCCAGGGGACAAATCATAGAAAGATCTACAGAGAGCAGAAAAAAAATTGTTTTGCTCCATCAAAATCCTGAAGACAATCATTCCCATGTGTAATACATACAGACACTTACTGTATGGTGGTGAAGACAGGGTCGTCTTCAGTTAGGAACACAAAGGGGTCTTCCTTATAACCAAACAGCCTCATCTTCTTCAAGGGTGGAGGTCTGGAAAACAGAGAAAGGAGGCATAATAAACTACTTACTTATATTACCATAAATAATTACTTCAAACAACATACTTTTTTTTATTCAAATTCCACATACTTAAATTACTTAGCCTGTACTGCAAAACTCTCCCATTTCACTAGCTTTACTAAAGCTTTCATGAGTGAAAAACATGCATTTTGTATGAGCTTTTAATGAGAATTCATCTTTAACATAGTCGACAATCGATTACGGAAATTGCTTAAAATTTGCACTTTCCTTTAAGACCAGTGAAGAGTTATTTCTCTCATTTCCTGCAAAAGCAGTGTGATTTCTTTCTTCATAATGGCTCAGGAGCTTTCAGTTTTCCTTTGTTTATCAGCTCACCAGACCAACATGACTCACCCACACACTCCATCTTGTTTAGCAGTAGCCTCCTGAGTCAAAGAAGCTCCTTTGGGTGCCTCCTCTGCCGCTTCCCCACCTACTTTTCCCTCTGGGCCTTCCCCCTCCGTCTCGGCACTCTCTGGGAGGCCGGGAGCGTCTGTGGGGGTCAAGGCCGCTGGAGAGACTGCAGTCTGGGCCGCTGAGCTGGACGTCACGTCCCTCCTCAGCTGTGGGGGGGGGGGGGGGGGGCAGACAAAGAAGACAGAAAAAGAAGTCATCCCCAGCTGTGGTTAGTAAATCCTAACAGGTGAGTGATGCAGTGTATTCACATGGGGGAATTCTGCTCCATTTCCCTCTTTGAGTAAGACTGACAATCTAGTCATCCATTAAGTATTTGTGTTTGTGAGTACCTTGGGATATCTTTTGTTCCACGGCATCAGGGCTTTCTTCACCAGCACAGCCACAAAGAAACCTCCAGTGTTCTGGTGATGTGGCAGAATCCTCATACTAAGATTAACAAACAAACAAACAAACACACACACACATACATATATAAACATAAATCATGGCTTTGAGTCTTACAGTGCCACCTACTGTGAAAATAAACAAGGACTTTTTCCCAGCATTAAATTCAAGGTGCTGTGACAGCGTGTAACCATAGCTCCCTCTGCTGGTCAGTATCGAGTCAGTCTGAGTATTAAAGCAAAAGCTGCAAAGAAGAAATGACATCATTCCCCATTATGTGAGAGTGCAGGTGTGTACATGCATGTGTATCCATGCAGACGGTGTGTATGTGTGTGTGAAAAGCTGCGCCAAGAAAAACATAAATCAGACACATTACTCAGCTGACGAATCTGGCATCAGTGAAAACAGAAAAAAGGTTGCAAGTGCATGCTTGTAGTTTTCTGCTCTAGTGAGAACAAAATACTCTCATAAGGATAAAAAGATGAGAGAACTTAACCTTAAAACTAAATTAAGATTAAAGACTGGGGCGGGGGAGGGTTTGAGCGTCAAATTGACTTTTTTTATGCAATGAAAAAAATTCCACCTTCGGAAAAAATTTATTAAATGAGTTCATCTTTTTTTTTTATAAATCACTCTCCTACTACAAAACTCACCAACAGACTATGCTCTGATTATTTTGGCTCTCAAACATGGCTGCCCACACTCACTGCTCCTATTTGCTTTGGCTATAAAGCCTTAGGTCGAAGCTATTAGAATCAAGTCAACCATACATGGATTTAAACATCAGGTTCTGAGAGCTGGAGTTTTGGGAAAGGCCTAGTTTAGGAAAGGAGAGGTCATAAGTCCTCCACACTTTATTGACAACAAAAAACTTTTAGTGTGTGTATGTGTGTGTACATACCATCTCTCCAGATGCATGCTAGCCAGTTTTTCTGGGTCTTTCGGTGGGAACATGGTGGGACGGATCTGTGTGTGCCGACTGCTCGGAACCTCAGACCAGTCCGAGAACCACTGGCCCTCTTTGGTCATCAGCTACAGAGGAAAGCGCACAAAACACAGTCAGGACACTGACCTCAAGAATTCAGTCGGACTTTGAAGCTGAAACGCTTCCATGACCTAAACACCGTCTTCCCTTGCGTTTTTTTGTAATGACCGCCAAAGACTAAACATTCCAGTACCTTCCAGGAAGTGACCCCAGGCATCCACTTTAGCCCTGGCAGGTCAGCTGAGCAGTCGGCCAGCTCCAACGCTCCTGGCAATGTGGACGGAAGAGAAATTACAACTTGGCAGGAGAAGACTGGGGGGTTATATTTAGATAGAATTTTCACATCATATGTTCTGATATATTTAGTCTGTTTTCAGTAAAGGAAATGTTGGTGTAGGCTCTGCAGCTATTGCCCTCACATGCTATAGCAATAAAGAAGTGGTTTGACTTTGACAGATCACTTTGAAGTAAACTTTGGTATTTGTGTTTTCTAATGTGAACATTCATATACATGGTCCAATTCGACCATTTCCACATTTTTTATACCATCTCAATGTCTGTATGACATTCAATGAATCTGATATAAATATAATCAGCTTGGTTTTCCATGAGATGGGCTTATTATTGTGTGACAGGCTGATTATTTAAAATTACATTATTAAGAAAAATGTCATATATTAAATACTTGGGTGAAAAGTTGTGTTTAAGTTATAAATCAGCTTTCAAACCAACAAAGAGAAAGATCAGCAAGTTGTTAGTGACAAATGCAAAAATGTTGAGAACTTATTGACATGCATCATCAACAGAGCTGAGACAATATTTTTCTGACTGCTGGTCAGACAAAATGAAAAATTTGGAGTTGATATCTAGAACTTTATGAAATTGTAACAGGCGATTGTTACTATTTTTTGACAATTTATGTACAAACAATAACTGGTTAATTGAAAAAGAATAATTGAATAAATTAATGGACCAATAGATAATCAAGATAATTGTTAGTTGCAGCATTTTTCACTGTATGAATGGGAAAACTGTAAGTGCTCGTGAAATGTTTCAACATAGAAACATTAAGCTATGGCTAGAACACACAGTAGGCAAGATGAGCTAGTTAACACTGTTGGTGATGTTGCAGCAAGGATCATCTTTTTTTTTTAAATCTGCAGTGGATGTGGTGTTGTCAGGTCATGTGACCTCCTCAAAAGTTTGAGAAATGTGCATTAGGCTATTGAATTCATCAGGGCCTGAGGAATTTGACTTGGGTTCACTATAACCCAGGATGGAAGAAACATTTTAGTAACAGGGAATAAAGTAAAAACTGTTTGCATGAAACTAAACTTCAATCAATCAGTTGTATAGCCTGTGAGCGTTTGTGTGTGTTTGTTACCTTCGCTCTTCTCCAGCAGTGCTGCTAT
>BRZM01000258.1:71555-119933 GCA_033238685.1 Lates japonicus | reverse complement strand
TGTGTGTGTGTGTGTGTGTGTGTGTGTGTGTGTGTGTGTGTGTGTGTTTGTGTCTGTGTCTTTTAGAGCAAGTGAGAGAGAGAGACAGGGAGAGGGGGATGTCGTTGAATGAAGCTTAGCCTGGATGTTTGCACTGCAGGGTGGGTGGTTGCTAGGCAATGACTGTGTGTTTGTTTTATTTTTAGAGAGAATCACTGCTGGTGAACATAACAGATTTCTCTTTCTCTCACACACACACGTGAACACTTTTATGTGCCATACATGAACGTATAGGCTACTTTTGAATCTCAGTAGCTGGTGGTAGAGGTGAGAGCCTGATAGACGGAATTCTGTTGATAAAGTTGTATAGCAGGAAAGCAGTAGAAATGTGAATGGCGTGGCCCACTGCCCCACCCTGGACATGAAATCTAAACCAGCCTGGCGTATTTATAGAGCGCCTTTTTCTCGCACATAGACTATGACACTGCACACATGCGCAGAGTAGACACAAACACACACACATACACGTTCCTCTGAAACCAGCTGTAGTCACTCCTTGCATGTACCAGCCTTTTTTGGGCACACGCCTGTCATGCCGTGTGTGCGCTCATGTGGGAGGTAATGTAGAGCGAGAAATCAATATGTTGAAAAAAGACGCGCTCAGGGCGCTTTCAAATTTTATCGCTTTTTATTGATTTCAAGATCTCATGAGTGCTACGACGCCAACCAAGCAATGCGTATTGTAAGTAGCTCCATGCTGCAGCGATTGCTGACATTTAGGTCAGAATTGATCGGTGTGATGGGAAAATATAGTGCAGGTCAAGAATGTCAGAGACATGGCGTTGAGCATTTGAAAACTGTGGCCAGTGGTAGGGGCAGGAGGTGCAGCTGGTGTGTTCAGGTACAGTTGCTAGTAGATTACAAACAAAAACATCAGAAATAAAGACAGATGACAAAATTTTAAGTGCCTTTTCATTTAGTAGAATCAGATAGAATATAAGTTTACATTTTAGACTTTTTCAACTATAGCTCCGCTTTTGAGGGCCAATACTAATGTGATACAGATGACTTACTATGTACATTTCACAAACATTTCCACATTGGAGGTCTTTCAAAAGCCAGTTCCTCATGTTTTATGGTATTTTCTAGTTGGATTCAATACACTAAAACAATTCATCACATTTTTTGTTCATTTCCTTCAACTATCAAAACTTTCGTCCCTTTCAACATTCTGCAAAGGTTTCCCTTCCCTTTTTGCCTCTTTGTATTAGGAGGCGACCACCTTCATTAGCTCGTCAGCTCGTCGCATGCTATTACAAATTGACCGTGTCTCTAAGGGACCAAGGCAGCATTCAGATTGACTAAAACGCAGGGTCGTCTAAAGCCTTCAAATTCATGGGCCATCACTCAGACTAGACTCATTGGATTTAATTGTCTCACTAGTACCCGAACCAAGACACTTCACTTACTAACAGACCAAGCTGTCTGCCTGCCCGATTGCAGCAACCCCAATAATTAAGCCCATGGTTATGATCAGCTCATGGTCAGAGAGAATGTATGGTTTTAAGAATGGACAAAGTTTCAGTGAAGACCAAATACTAACCCTCCCAAGTCAGATTTCAGTCCCAGTTCTTGGCAGGTGAAAATTTCATACCCTGTTGATTCAGTAATGTTACTCTATTCCCTGTCAGTAAGTTAACTAATAGTATTAGTTACAGTGTGTTCAGAGTGAAAGAGGCTCTATGTGCTCAAAGAAGCTTTACACCTGCTGCGTAATCCTCAGCTCTGTGGTTCCTCCTCTGCTATCTTTGTCTTGTTGTCAGGATCTCTGGCTCTCACTATCTATTAAGTAATTAAAAGCACCCCATAATAACAGTATGAAGCAGCCTACTGAGCCACTGACACAAAAAGCTGATGATTTACAGAGGAATTTTATAGGACCAATTTTATTATAGACAATGGAGTATTATGTAATCTTCTGATATACTGGAGGTCTGACAAAAAGGAGTCAGTTTTGCTGCCCTCACATTTGTCTGAAAACTGAAACTGAAAAATTACCTGTGCACTGAGGCAATGCTTCCTTCCCTCCCTCTCTTGAGTTCCTATTTTGACCACAACAATAGCTAAACCACACTTTAAAAAAATGTGAATAGAACCGCTACACACTGATATTACTTATATTCTAATTATAGACCAACCGATACCAGATTCTGAGGCTGAAACCATATTGGTACTGGGCAGATGAGATATTGACTGATAGTAACCTTTACTGATAGTAACATAAACAACAGTTTTAGTATGATCCCTCATTTGTTTTCTGAAAGAATTGTGAGTATGATACTGAGAGGGACAGTTTAAAGTTGAAGACAAATGATCTTATCTGTCCTTGCTGGTGATGTTGTAATGGCTTCATTTCTATGTTTCCTTCTTCTCTTTCCTTGATGAATCTCCAGCTATAGGCAGCAATGGGTGCATTCCTGGACAAGCCGAAGACGGAGAAGCATAGTGCCCACGGTGAGGGCAATGGGCTGCGTTATGGCCTGAGCTCCATGCAGGGCTGGCGGGTGGAGATGGAGGATGCCCACACAGCTGTGGTGGGTCTCCCCCATGGACTCACCGATTGGTCCTTCTTTGCTGTCTACGATGGCCACGCAGGCTCCCGGGTGGCCAACTATTGCTCCGGCCACCTGCTGGAACACATCTTGTCAGGAGGGGCCGACTTCGGTTCAGGGCCGGGCTCTGTGGAGGGCGTGAAGGACGGCATCCGCTCGGGCTTCCTGAACATTGATGAGTACATGCGCAGCTTCACTGACCTGCGGCAGGGCCTGGACCGCAGCGGATCAACAGCAGTGTGCGTGTTGCTCAGCCCGACCCATCTCTACTTCATTAACTGCGGCGACTCGCGGGCCGTGCTGAGTCGAGACAGCAAGGTGGGCTTCTCCACCCAGGACCACAAGCCCTGCAACCCCCGTGAAAAGGAGCGCATCCAGAACGCTGGAGGCTCGGTCATGATCCAGAGGGTAAACGGCTCCCTGGCTGTGTCCCGGGCCCTGGGGGACTACGACTACAAATGTGTGGATGGTAAGGGCCCCACGGAGCAGCTGGTGAGCCCCGAGCCCGAGGTTTGTGTGTTGGAGCGAGCGGCTGAAGGAGACGAGTTTGTGGTCCTGGCGTGTGATGGAATCTGGGATGTCATGTCCAACGAGGAGCTGTGTGAGTTTGTCCGCTCACGACTCCTGGTGTGTGACGACCTGGAGAAGGTCTGTAACTCAGTGGTGGACACCTGTCTGCATAAGGTAAGCTTTTTCCCCCCCACATTTTTTCACACATTGACGGCGAAAGTGTATACATAGTAACCTGCTTTTCAGCGTGTCAGCGTGAACATGAAACATTTAACACATTAAATAAATAGTTGAAGTCCAATATTAATGGAGTATTGGACAGAGTTATGTTGCAAGTAGTAGTAGAGGATTTGAGAGATGAGAGGGTTCAAGCCAGTTTTTAACAATCTCCTTGTGAATGTGTAAAGTAAATCTTGACTTATCTGTTCAGAAATTTTCTTTATTCATGCATGTGTTTGAGTATTAATGAAAACACTTGATAAGACACCTCTTTGCCTGGTTGTCCTGGTTTGTCCTGGTTATCCTTTTTATGTCTTTGCTTTGACTAAGTTTGTGATAAAGTAGCTGGTAAACAAGGGTTACTATTGTTTGCATCAGTTCTACATCCCCCATTTCAACATTTCAACATTTTTACATTTCAACAAAAAAAGTTGCATGTATCTCTCTGTTTTTCACAGAATATACTAAAGTAAATGATGCATAACTACATCACAATGTAAGAAAAATGATCTAATGTTTAACAGAACTTAACATCTCGCAGTGGGAGATCAGATAAATCAGATGATAAATAATGCATTACTGCTTTGAAATCAGTCCCTGTCCATTGGCTTTTTCTGCTATCGATCCTAGATAAAGCAAGAATCACTCTTTGCCTTAGCTGAACTCATCCAGTCCACACTTTCGACTTGCCTGCTGTGTATTACTTATTTTTTGTCTATTAAGTACTCCACCGACCAACAAGTGCACAGCAGCCTGGTTATTTTAACCTCACTGGATGGGTTATCTCAAGTAACAGCCACACGCTGTCATAAATCTCCTGTACTGCCTCTGCCTTTTGTGATGTATGTGACACTGAACACTTACAGAAAGTTACTCTGACCACACTGACTTTTACAAGGTAATGACAAGGTGACTGTCCACTGGATTAAGGCCAAGAGCTCTTTCTTGGCTGTAGTTAACTGTGTATCCTATAAATGCCAACTAATATGCTGTCTAATGTTTAGCCAGTGGCTTCCATCCAGAGGTTGACTTATTCAGTTTCTATAATACACATACTGCAAGAGAGAAAGCTCGATAAAGGTGGTTTATAATAAGAGATTTTAAAGCTGTAAGGATTAGTTGATCAACAGAGGAGCAATTGGCAAGTGTTCGGGTAATCGATTAATGACCTTTTTTTATTACACTGTGATACTGTTACAGTACTACTATTATACTGAGTCAAGCTTCTCCACTCTAAGAATTTGCTGCTTCTCTTTGTGTTACATAATTTTAAGTTAAATTTTTTTGCACTGCTGGCTTCTGCTGGCTCAAGGAAAATGTGATGGGACATTTCTGCGGTCTAATACCCCAAACTATCGATCCATAAATGAATTGACAATGTACAGTCATGAGTTGAAACCCTAAAAGATTAAAAAGATGCAACAGCTGTAAAAGATAAGTTGGGAATATCTTCCAGTAAGTTGATGTATAAAAGATGAAAGTGTATGACAGCAACATGTTGAAAAGTTTATTACTGCCACTTGTTTTTCTGTACTGGAGAAAACGAAGTGTATGACATTTGAGAACATGCACATGTTAGCTTGTCTTCTGTTGTCTTGAAGTCACAACTGATTTTACACACACACACATATATATGTGTGTGTGTGTGTGTGTGTGTGTAAATACAAATACATATATATACGTATATGTGTGTGTATGTATAAAGAACTGTGTCCCGTGGCGGTTTTCTTTTGAGCAAATATAAGTTAAATTTACATTGTTATTAACCAGAATGATTGAGTGTGTTGTTAAGGTCTAACAAATATGTTGAATATGTTTCCTTTCTCATTAAACATTAGCAAAGCTGATTTTGAGAACTGCAGTCTTTTCTCACAAATTGCTGCATCATCTTACCACCAAATGTAGATTAACAGAATATGAAACCTTTGGCAAAACTGCATTGCATCACCCATGTGTGTAAACATTGTGAGGCACAATCATTGAAATGCACAGTGCTACTACACACCGGAAACTACAGTTTAAGTTTTAGGCTAAATTGTCAAACGTCATCTGACATGTTAAAAAAGATGCTGACATTGTCAAAAACCTATATTAATGCCCGCAACTATCACTCACTCTTGACACCATCTGTAGTCCTGCTCACTGGAAAACTTTGACTATGAAAAGCCACTACAGGAATTGTTGAACCATTATGACTGATTAGGTTTTCAGTGATTTTTAAGGTTGTGATACAGTCAGGGTCATATTTGTGTTGTTTAGTAAATGATTTCCCTGTACAGGTTACAGAATATATCTTATGTACTACATGCATTTCATATTGTCCCTGCTCCCCTGTGGAATGAAGACAGGCAGAGAAAGACAAAATGAGTGTGGTGTTGGTGTGTTTACCTGGAGCTCCCAAGATCTCAGANTCTGAGATCTTGGGAGCTCCAGGTAAACACACCAACACCACACTCATATTGTCCCTGCTCCCCTGTGGAATGAAGACAGGCAGAGAAAGACAAAATGAAATGCATGTAGTACATAAGATATATTCTGTAACCTGTACAGGGAAATCATTTACTAAACAACACAAATATGACCCTGACTGTATCACAACCTTAAAAATCACTGAAAACCTAATCAGTCATAATGGTTCAACAATTCCTGTAGTGGCTTTTCATAGTCAAAGTTTTCCAGTGAGCAGGACTACAGATGGTGTCAAGAGTGAGTGATAGTTGCGGGCATTAATATAGGTTTTTGACAATGTCAGCATCTTTTTTAACATGTCAGATGACGTTTGACAATTTAGCCTAAAACTTAAACTGTAGTTTCCGGTGTGTAGTAGCACTGTGCATTTCAATGATTGTGCCTCACAATGTTTACACACATGGGTGATGCAATGCAGTTTTGCCAAAGGTTTCATATTCTGTTAATCTACATTTGGTGGTAAGATGATGCAGCAATTTGTGAGAAAAGACTGCAGTTCTCAAAATCAGCTTTGCTAATGTTTAATGAGAAAGGAAACATATTCAACATATTTGTTAGACCTTAACAACACACTCAATCATTCTGGTTAATAACAATGTAAATTTAACTTATATTTGCTCAAAAGAAAACCGCCACGGGACACAGTTCTTTATACATACACACACATATACGTATATATATGTATTTGTATTTACACACACACACACACACACACACACATATATATGTGTGTGTGTGTAAAATCAGTTGTGACTTCAAGACAACAGAAGACAAGCTAACATGTGCATGTTCTCAAATGTCATACACTTCGTTTTCTCCAGTACAGAAAAACAAGTGGCAGTAATAAACTTTTCAACATGTTGCTGTCATACACTTTCATCTTTTATACATCAACTTACTGGAAGATATTCCCAACTTATCTTTTACAGCTGTTGCATCTTTTTAATCTTTTAGGGTTTCAACTCATGACTGTACATTGTCAATTCATTTATGGATCGATAGTTTGGGGTATTAGACCGCAGAAATGTCCCATCACATTTTCCTTGAGCCAGCAGAAGCCAGCAGTGCAAAAAAATTTAACTTAAAATTATGTAACACAAAGAGAAGCAGCAAATTCTTAGAGTGGAGAAGCTTGACTCAGTATAATAGTAGTACTGTAACAGTATCACAGTGTAATAAAAAAAGGTCATTAATCGATTACCCGAACACTTGCCAATTGCTCCTCTGTTGATCAACTAATCCTTACAGCTTTAAAATCTCTTATTATAAACCACCTTTATCGAGCTTTCTCTCTTGCAGTATGTGTATTATAGAAACTGAATAAGTCAACCTCTGGATGGAAGCCACTGGCTAAACATTAGACAGCATATTAGTTGGCATTTATAGGATACACAGTTAACTACAGCCAAGAAAGAGCTCTTGGCCTTAATCCAGTGGACAGTCACCTTGTCATTACCTTGTAAAAGTCAGTGTGGTCAGAGTAACTTTCTGTAAGTGTTCAGTGTCACATACATCACAAAAGGCAGAGGCAGTACAGGAGATTTATGACAGCGTGTGGCTGTTACTTGAGATAACCCATCCAGTGAGGTTAAAATAACCAGGCTGCTGTGCACTTGTTGGTCGGTGGAGTACTTAATAGACAAAAAATAAGTAATACACAGCAGGCAAGTCGAAAGTGTGGACTGGATGAGTTCAGCTAAGGCAAAGAGTGATTCTTGCTTTATCTAGGATCGATAGCAGAAAAAGCCAATGGACAGGGACTGATTTCAAAGCAGTAATGCATTATTTATCATCTGATTTATCTGATCTCCCACTGCGAGATGTTAAGTTCTGTTAAACATTAGATCATTTTTCTTACATTGTGATGTAGTTATGCATCATTTACTTTAGTATATTCTGTGAAAAACAGAGAGATACATGCAACTTTTTTGTTGAAATGTAAAAATGTTGAAATGTTGAAATGGGGGATGTAGAACTGATGCAAACAATAGTAACCCTTGTTTACCAGCTACTTTATCACAAACTTAGTCAAAGCAAAGACATAAAAAGGATAACCAGGACAAACCAGGACAACCAGGCAAAGAGGTGTCTTATCAAGTGTTTTCATTAATACTCAAACACATGCATGAATAAAGAAAATTTCTGAACAGATAAGTCAAGATTTACTTTACACATTCACAAGGAGATTGTTAAAAACTGGCTTGAACCCTCTCATCTCTCAAATCCTCTACTACTACTTGCAACATAACTCTGTCCAATACTCCATTAATATTGGACTTCAACTATTTATTTAATGTGTTAAATGTTTCATGTTCACGCTGACACGCTGAAAAGCAGGTTACTATGTATACACTTTCGCCGTCAATGTGTGAAAAAATGTGGGGGGAAAAAGCTTACCTTATGCAGACAGGTGTCCACCACTGAGTTACAGACCTTCTCCAGGTCGTCACACACCAGGAGTCGTGAGCGGACAAACTCACACAGCTCCTCGTTGGACATGACATCCCAGATTCCATCACACGCCAGGACCACAAACTCGTCTCCTTCAGCCGCTCGCTCCAACACACAAACCTCGGGCTCGGGGCTCACCAGCTGCTCCGTGGGGCCCTTACCATCCACACATTTGTAGTCGTAGTCCCCCAGGGCCCGGGACACAGCCAGGGAGCCGTTTACCCTCTGGATCATGACCGAGCCTCCAGCGTTCTGGATGCGCTCCTTTTCACGGGGGTTGCAGGGCTTGTGGTCCTGGGTGGAGAAGCCCACCTTGCTGTCTCGACTCAGCACGGCCCGCGAGTCGCCGCAGTTAATGAAGTAGAGATGGGTCGGGCTGAGCAACACGCACACTGCTGTTGATCCGCTGCGGTCCAGGCCCTGCCGCAGGTCAGTGAAGCTGCGCATGTACTCATCAATGTTCAGGAAGCCCGAGCGGATGCCGTCCTTCACGCCCTCCACAGAGCCCGGCCCTGAACCGAAGTCGGCCCCTCCTGACAAGATGTGTTCCAGCAGGTGGCCGGAGCAATAGTTGGCCACCCGGGAGCCTGCGTGGCCATCGTAGACAGCAAAGAAGGACCAATCGGTGAGTCCATGGGGGAGACCCACCACAGCTGTGTGGGCATCCTCCATCTCCACCCGCCAGCCCTGCATGGAGCTCAGGCCATAACGCAGCCCATTGCCCTCACCGTGGGCACTATGCTTCTCCGTCTTCGGCTTGTCCAGGAATGCACCCATTGCTGCCTATAGCTGGAGATTCATCAAGGAAAGAGAAGAAGGAAACATAGAAATGAAGCCATTACAACATCACCAGCAAGGACAGATAAGATCATTTGTCTTCAACTTTAAACTGTCCCTCTCAGTATCATACTCACAATTCTTTCAGAAAACAAATGAGGGATCATACTAAAACTGTTGTTTATGTTACTATCAGTAAAGGTTACTATCAGTCAATATCTCATCTGCCCAGTACCAATATGGTTTCAGCCTCAGAATCTGGTATCGGTTGGTCTATAATTAGAATATAAGTAATATCAGTGTGTAGCGGTTCTATTCACATTTTTTTAAAGTGTGGTTTAGCTATTGTTGTGGTCAAAATAGGAACTCAAGAGAGGGAGGGAAGGAAGCATTGCCTCAGTGCACAGGTAATTTTTCAGTTTCAGTTTTCAGACAAATGTGAGGGCAGCAAAACTGACTCCTTTTTGTCAGACCTCCAGTATATCAGAAGATTACATAATACTCCATTGTCTATAATAAAATTGGTCCTATAAAATTCCTCTGTAAATCATCAGCTTTTTGTGTCAGTGGCTCAGTAGGCTGCTTCATACTGTTATTATGGGGTGCTTTTAATTACTTAATAGATAGTGAGAGCCAGAGATCCTGACAACAAGACAAAGATAGCAGAGGAGGAACCACAGAGCTGAGGATTACGCAGCAGGTGTAAAGCTTCTTTGAGCACATAGAGCCTCTTTCACTCTGAACACACTGTAACTAATACTATTAGTTAACTTACTGACAGGGAATAGAGTAACATTACTGAATCAACAGGGTATGAAATTTTCACCTGCCAAGAACTGGGACTGAAATCTGACTTGGGAGGGTTAGTATTTGGTCTTCACTGAAACTTTGTCCATTCTTAAAACCATACATTCTCTCTGACCATGAGCTGATCATAACCATGGGCTTAATTATTGGGGTTGCTGCAATCGGGCAGGCAGACAGCTTGGTCTGTTAGTAAGTGAAGTGTCTTGGTTCGGGTACTAGTGAGACAATTAAATCCAATGAGTCTAGTCTGAGTGATGGCCCATGAATTTGAAGGCTTTAGACGACCCTGCGTTTTAGTCAATCTGAATGCTGCCTTGGTCCCTTAGAGACACGGTCAATTTGTAATAGCATGCGACGAGCTGACGAGCTAATGAAGGTGGTCGCCTCCTAATACAAAGAGGCAAAAAGGGAAGGGAAACCTTTGCAGAATGTTGAAAGGGACGAAAGTTTTGATAGTTGAAGGAAATGAACAAAAAATGTGATGAATTGTTTTAGTGTATTGAATCCAACTAGAAAATACCATAAAACATGAGGAACTGGCTTTTGAAAGACCTCCAATGTGGAAATGTTTGTGAAATGTACATAGTAAGTCATCTGTATCACATTAGTATTGGCCCTCAAAAGCGGAGCTATAGTTGAAAAAGTCTAAAATGTAAACTTATATTCTATCTGATTCTACTAAATGAAAAGGCACTTAAAATTTTGTCATCTGTCTTTATTTCTGATGTTTTTGTTTGTAATCTACTAGCAACTGTACCTGAACACACCAGCTGCACCTCCTGCCCCTACCACTGGCCACAGTTTTCAAATGCTCAACGCCATGTCTCTGACATTCTTGACCTGCACTATATTTTCCCATCACACCGATCAATTCTGACCTAAATGTCAGCAATCGCTGCAGCATGGAGCTACTTACAATACGCATTGCTTGGTTGGCGTCGTAGCACTCATGAGATCTTGAAATCAATAAAAAGCGATAAAATTTGAAAGCGCCCTGAGCGCGTCTTTTTTCAACATATTGATTTCTCGCTCTACATTACCTCCCACATGAGCGCACACACGGCATGACAGGCGTGTGCCCAAAAAAGGCTGGTACATGCAAGGAGTGACTACAGCTGGTTTCAGAGGAACGTGTATGTGTGTGTGTTTGTGTCTACTCTGCGCATGTGTGCAGTGTCATAGTCTATGTGCGAGAAAAAGGCGCTCTATAAATACGCCAGGCTGGTTTAGATTTCATGTCCAGGGTGGGGCAGTGGGCCACGCCATTCACATTTCTACTGCTTTCCTGCTATACAACTTTATCAACAGAATTCCGTCTATCAGGCTCTCACCTCTACCACCAGCTACTGAGATTCAAAAGTAGCCTATACGTTCATGTATGGCACATAAAAGTGTTCACGTGTGTGTGTGAGAGAAAGAGAAATCTGTTATGTTCACCAGCAGTGACTCTCTAAAATAAAACAAACACACAGTCATTGCTTAGCAACCACCCACCCCAGTGCAAACATCCAGGCTGCTTCATTCAACGACATCCCCCTCTCCCTGTCTCTCTCTCCCCCACTTGCTCTCTAAAAGACACAGACATAAACACACACACACACACACACACACACACACACACACACACACACACACACACACACACCCGCTTGGTGGAGAGAGAAAGGGAGTTGCATCATCCACTCCATTAAAGCAGCCGCAGCAGCAAGACCCAAAGGAGATACGCAGACTGCAGAAACGCCATGCAGATACTATGATTTTCTGGCTGACAACGCTACAATACACCGTTGGCAAGAACACACACATGCGTACGTGCGCATGTGCACACAAGGAAAAGCCCAGAAAATATCCCATTGAGACATCACATCGAAACCAGGAACTACAAACCAACTCTAAAACTGCTGTCATGCGTGCTATAACCACAGGTCAAACTAACACCCTGATGCTAAGACGCATGTCTGCCAAAACCACTGGCTACGAAGAGGGAAGGAAGGTTGGTATTACATATCGCTGCAGAGAGCCTGAGTGCTGCCTGAAAGCGTAGTCACAAAGCGTACTCATACAAAACATTTACTGCTATCCTAGTTTAACACATGCTTCCAGCACTATCCAAGTGTACACATCAATATGTTAAATCACTGGGATTGTAGGTTTAACTTCCCTGTCAAAGTGATAACTGGAGATACAGCAGCTTGGTGATTACTTGATAGTCTGAGAGTCAGAGTTTTAGGCAATTGTTTGTAACTTCTCAAAGATTGTTTAAGACCTATATTTAGGTAATACAATTGAAACATTTGTGCTTTTTTCCAGAAACTTCCAGACTCTCCGCTGCTACTATCAATTTCAAATTTTGGTTGAGGGTTACAAATTGATTAGTGGATGCTTTCAGAATAACTGTTTCAGCTGGATAAACAACTGAGCCAATAAGAGCCTTTACAGGAGGCACCAGTGAGCACCAATACCAAGCTGACAGATGAGTACATCTTAACAAAAGTTTCTGGTACAACCATTTCTCATGCATTATCAACAGATAAGACTTAGCCAGGTTAATTGAAGGCCTGCTTGCAACTGTTAGCCAAGCCAGCACTCCACCACTACAGTGTAAGCGCAGCAGAAATCAGACGCCAAATTCATCTATAATGTCAAAGCAGCTGGACGACCGTCACTAAAGAGTTGTTAGGTAAATGAGTCCTCTATCTACAGAGGCGCAAACAACAAGGCCATGCTTACCTGAATAATGGAGTGGTGATCAATGGTCACCAGTCTGAATACTCAGACTGGCAAAATGTAAATAGAGTTAATGAATTTTAATGGACACAATGATCTAAACCCTTGATGAGTCTCGGATCTGGATGACATAGCTGGAACTTGCATCTCAGCTCCGTGATTAGGGACAGTCTTGACTCATGCAGACCAAATCAAAGCACCAGTTAGTTCATGTCAACTTGTTGCCTCAAAATTGTTAAAAATTTATCACCAAGATGTTTCTGAAGATAACCAAGAAAGCAGTAGAGATCAGCAAAAAAGACGTTTCACTCATGAGTTACATAGCTGTTTCAACATTTCAACTCAACACATATACTTGCAAACAATGTACCAGGTTAATTTAAGTTCCCATAACATTTTCCGTAAACAGCTAGCATTACTGTAAACTATCCAGGCAGCTTTCTACAAGAATCACAAGTCTTTCTTACAGTCCATGGAGATGGATTAAGTGACTGATGACCACCTTAAGGAAAACCTGATCACAACATGGTCACATGATATTTTCTCCTCATTTCCTCGGGAGCGAAGTGCCACCTGAATGCACCATTAGCCAGATCCAAGCTTTATGGGATTGTGGGATAGTGAGTGAGGACTGCAGAGGATACACTGGATCACATTTCACAGCCGCATTTGGAGAAGTCTCTGAATGAGGCAGCCTACATGAATTCAAGTTATGACGTATTCTAGTCTTGAACATGGACTCTGAAGCAGGCAAACCCTGAATTGGGACACAGCTATGTTGTGTAATTGGTCCCTGAGAATAAGCAATGACTTGTGTGTCACACCTTCCCCATATCTGTTCTTGCATACTAAATCTGTCTATCTTAGCCAAACAATTTTAATAAAGACTCCTCACAACTATTTTAACCTTTACTACTCCAACTCTCACCTTTGCTCCTTTACATTACTTTTATTACATTACAGAACAAAGGTGCACAGATCCAACAGGCAGCACTTCACTTCTACATTTTATTGACCTCCATTTCTTCATCTCCCTTTGTGCTGCAGAGTGCTTCAGTGCCGCCAAGTGCTAACTCCTGAATCATACCACCTGCACCTAAAATCACAGTGCATTTGTGTGACAAAACTACTGGCGTGCACAATAAAGAGACTTAACAACCAACAGCCCACACAACTACGCCGATATAAATCCCCATCGAGTCCGTTGGTTCCACATGAAGGCAATCTGTAACTAAGGACGGTTTCTTTAATAACGTGACATGTATATTGGTTACCTTTACTAACTGATCGTTCATTTAATCTAAAAGTGCCCAATAAAATGTCAGATTCTGGGGCTCACATTCATGCGTGTCTCGTTTTGCCCGATAAACCAAAAAGATATTCAACTGAAGACATATAAAACATGGTGAAAAGTGGGCAACAGTTCATGCAAGAGAAGCCGGAACAAGGAATATTTGTTTTGACCATTTTTGTTTGACTGAACAACTGGTTATACTTTTGACTGATTTACCGCGTTACATCTATTTTCTGTCAAATCAACTAAATCATAAACTGATCACAGTTGCAGCCTAGATGCACCTGCTGAATAGCATCTCCTCCTCACGAGTGAATGAAGTTTCTAAGGTACTACTAAGAAAAAGCAAATACTGTAAATATAAAAATTATGTGGAGCCAGGGTTGTGTTTGCTCATCAGATATTAACCCGGCTATGATGGAGGTCATGGAAGTCAAGTAAAGAGTGTGGATCTACCTTTATTCAGTCTGTCCCCGCCAGGTAGCTTAACACTGGCTAACAGCCATGTCTGCAGATATCATGGGGGCTGATGTCTGTCAACACAAATAGTGCAATGACTAATTGAGCAGATCAGTTTCTGTCCTGTCTTCGTGTTCAAAGTGACTTAAAACTGGATGTCTGAACTTAGATGAAGCGAATGCTACCAACAGTCCAAGTGTGGTTGTGAGCACGGCATTATGAAATACATACTCCAAGATAAATTCTGGAGGCGCACTTTATGCAACATTGGTATTTATCCTAATTTTGAATTGAAATGAATGGCTTTCCGGATGAGCCTCCAACAGCTTCATTCCAAAGGATATTTCATGAATTGGGTACACAAAAATATCTACTGGCTTCAGTGGTAATGTTACCCAGTTATGCCTAGCATAATGATATGTACTTCTTGCTCTAAGTGACAATCTAGGTTAAGCAAAACCCAACTGCAGTTAAACTGATTTACTCCTAATTGAAACTGGCAGGCTTGTTACAGAGAAAATTTCTAACCAGTAAATTCTTTCTTGGCTTCATGGAGGACCAGTGTGGGCCTTACAGATTCATTTTAAAAGCACCTTGTGATACCCATAGATCCATCACCACACAACCAAGACCTTTTTTTCAAACCTGGCTAAACTCTAAAACAAGCTTGATGACTGTCTTAATCTCATACTGACAGGAATGCATCTGCTCCTCAGTCTTTACACAGTGACGCTGACTCAGATATGATAATCAGATGTTGAACCTCCTGTATCTGGCATGCAGGGCACCACCCAACACTAAGTGATACATACTGGTCACCTGTGTACCTTATCGCAATTTGATATACTGAGAAGGTGAGCAGCGGCTGCCAGACCAAATTTCAACACTGCACAATACAAAATTGATGATGAAATGAATCATTACAAGCCCAAGCATGATGACAATCAATATAACAGGCAATTTAGAATGGGCTGAATTCATCTAATCATCTAAATAATCCAAAACTTAAGGGTACAAAGGAGACAGGCAATGTTTGTCTGCTCGCACATGGCCCTCTTCACATGACAAGTCAAGCATCACTTTAAATGTAAAATCTCAGCAAACATTTTCTGTGCTATGGAATCAGGAGACAAGTATCAGAGGTTGAGGAGAATTACTCGGTATTGCTGGTGGGGTGTCTGCTCAATAAGGAAAATCAGAGCAGAACTTGTCATTTGACACCATAGGAGAGACCCTCCTGTTTGGATGAGAGTCAACCCAGGAACAAGCCCTGGTTGTATGAAAACTTTCAGACACTCCTATTGCAGTACTGGGTAAAACTACTAGGGATGATTAAGAAGTTTGATTACTGATCTGAGTTGTTGAGTCACATATTATACTTAAAAACGAGAATCTCAATTTTTCTATACTAACACTTATACTTTGTATCGTAGAGAGTACAGTAACAGCAAGCATCATTGTTGGCTGCTTTCAAAAAGAATACTATACATCAGTAAAAGTTGATATAAACCTAAATCTAATGGCCATTTTATCATTACATTAGCAAAAAATTTCTAAAATAATCCTTAGATTATGGTTGATCACATGGACTCATATAGACCAACAGTATACTACTGTATATTCAGCAAAGTTAGGTGTTATCCGGGCCGTCGGCGCTTTATGGTCGCATTTAATCCTATAGCATTTTACACACCTGCCCGAATATATGGGCTATATTTTAAAAAACAATACTACAAAGAAATAAACACACATAGCATCTGACTTTGCTGACATCGATCAACCAAGGCAGGAAGTACAAGCTAAAACTGCATTAACTATTGGCAGTACACAAAATGGTAACGCCAAGTAAAACAATACATAAAGTTTAAAATAAAACAATTGTGCCTTATCATTTGTAAAAGAGTTTGAGTTAAAATATTTGGTTATCAGTGTTCATTTATGTATAATTAAGTTTTCCAGCTACAATACTTGATCCTCACCAAAGAAATATATCATGCTAGTGAAATAGTTATATACATAGATAACCAGTAAAATGAAATATTTTAATAAAAAATAAGATAACAGAATTATGCAAGTGTTGGGAGGAGTATCATACAAGGCAGTGAAACATGACTTGACAAACACCTAACAGCCAGAGACTAACATTAAGTGTTATCTGCTTAGACTATTTCAGGTGTACTGACTGACTTAACAAAGATAGCTAGACGTAAAAATGTTCTTTGGTGGTTATAATTACCCCAAGGTCGCTGTACACAACAGGACATAGAGTACGTGAGAGTAACTAACTGGCACCGGCGCAGTTTGACTCCATTGACGATTAACTGCATTAATACGTGAGACAGTATTACTATTAAATTAATAAAACTGTAGTGACTTAGAGGCTGTGTGGCTATTTGTATATAATATTATATCGTTAGAAATATCGTGAGACTGTCAAGAAAAACCACTGACACTCATAAGGACAAAGTCCGCTAAGCTGCCATTAGTTAGTTATAGCTAGTGCAGCCTACACCATGCTAGATTAGCTCGCTTAAATCAGGCTGGCACTGGTCACCAACGTGTCGTCTGACTGTTAACATTGGTGTTACTCTAATGTGCTTCATTCAGAACTGGCTCGCCAACGTTGGCGGTAGCAGTTAGCTTTTGAAACTTCAGATGAAGGTCAGGCCTCTGGCAATGGTCTGTTTGTGCGCTAACGCGACAGTACTATCACAGTTTATGCTGCATGAACTGACTGACTGTTTTTGAACAATGCGTTTCGTGTTAAATACCAATCCACTGACCACATGCTGAACTCCCAGTCCTCTCGAACACTTGGTCCCCTCCACGGAAAAGGCCTGTTTGCTAGTGCGTGCTGATACGAGCTGGATCGTTAGCTGGCGTGCTAATGTTAACTTAATATTAGCTGTCGCTGAGCCAGCGCAATTCCCGGGTTGTCAAACTCTAGCTAATATCGACGTTAGCGCACATACTAGCATGCTACTTACGTTTTCCTGCTGCTGTGCGAATGAAATCCAATCTTGATTATCTGGGCCGGATTCTGCTTTGTGTGAAGATACAGTCGTTAACCCAGCTATCTACCATTTCAACGTTAGCCGGCTAGCTATGTTATGTTTCATTTGACAAAAATAATCGAGATTGGCCTCAGATGAGCGGCGATAATTCTTTCTCGGTGGTTCCTCGCTTGACAGCGTTGGATTTTACGCATGTTTCGATGCCAGTTCTGTCTCTCACATTAACTGAAGATAAATTTGATCGTTCCAAAACAAATATGGATACCGAGAATTGTTGGAATTATATTAACACTGATACAAATCTAGTACTCCTTCCATTGAAAGGCCAGAGCTATCCTTCGGACTTTGGGTGCTGAACAAGAGGAGGTGTTATTTTTGGCATATGCTCGCTGATTGGTTACAATGTCTAGGGAAAGGAAACGTCAGCTAATTGGCTCTTATGTCAATTAGCTCTGCCCCCGTCCGTAAAAACTACATTTTCTACTGGTCTATAACCAGTTCTGTGATGTGCTGGATCTGTAGGATACACTTATAACTGTTAATAGTATACGCTGTACCCATTTGCGTGCAGGTATGGAGTCAGTTTTGAATTTTAAAATGTTAAACGCCGTGGTGAAGTCCTTTCAGCCTAACATGACGGCTAAGACCTAATTATAACTTAAAACCAGAATTGGCACAGTTGGCGGATATATCATTGTCCTCAGTCTCCTTTGAAGTTACCACACACGACCCGAGCGCCCTTGGAGTAAATAACAAGCGCAACCTAATCTGAGTACAGCAGGGCTGCTAAAAGGGGTCTCCAGCAGAATCAGGGATAAGCTTATTCATAAAAGTATGCTCGTGAATTTATCCCGGGTTTCTGGTGCCTCTAAATGCACTACACAATACACAGAGCAATAACATTGCCACTATTAAAAACAAGCTGAATTAAATGAATAAAAGTAAACATAGAACTATTATGTACAAGCTACTAGGGTGGCAAATAATAACGCTTTTTAAAATGTTCAATTAAATGTGTGTTTGGTGACTTTTAGGTGTAGCCTATCTTATTGATTGTATCACGTGATTCAAATCTTGTTTATCAGTCAAATCTAAAATCTAGGTAACATCTAAAATATGCATCTCTTTACCCCTCTTTGACCCGTACTTGATCTATGGGTGAATGACTCAAACATAATCACTTGGTTGCCTCTTTGACTATACTGTATAAAAAATGTTGTCTTTTATTATATAATGTTTTTACTCCTTATCTTGTCTTCAGTATGCAGGTACACCTTGTCCGGAGATAATCTGATACTCTGGACATTGACCACTGCATTATTGTACAGCACATGGTCTTATTTCCTGTATACATCAAAAGAAATTACAGTTATCTCTTCACAGATTGCACTCTATAGGAATGACTGAGATGGCAATTATTACTCCCACTCTTCTATACCACTGCCAAAGGATTCAGGATACATTTGCATCAGTGCTGCTGTTGATCCTGCTCTGCAAGGAACCCAAAGCACAGTTCAACACAGAACGAAGGGTGGAAAGCCAATAGAGCAAATGGAACTAGTTTAACTGCTTAGAAAACGCGGCACAAACACACAACTAATGTTGTGCCCAAGGTCACGTGAAAAACAGTGAGGAACTCCCCCAGTGCCAGAGAATTATTAAAAACTGAGAGTGGAGGAACTGGGGTTACACAGGAGGTCAACTCATCGGGTTAATCTAGCCAGGTCTGGCCCTGGAGCGAAACTGTGTGTGGATCTTTCATGTTGCAGTCGACACAGTCATTCATAACACAATAAAAGGAGTTCTCCTTATGTTCTTCCTGTCCTGATACAGCAGATTTCTCAATACAGAAGTTTTCATGAAAAATGAAACACGAAACTCCAAATAATAAAAGATCAGCAGGTCAGGTGGTTCCTCACATGACATGAGTAATAAATAATATAAAAGTTGTACATGAGTTCTGCCTTGTCTCACAGAACAGTAACTTCAAAATTGTTAGAGTACAGCCATGAATGGACTTGAGCTGTTTGACACAGTTGCTCAGTAAGCCATGTTTTGTTGTTTTAATTAAGTCTTTAATTTACCCAAAATTCAAATAAGTCCTATAAGAACTAGACAGTTTGGTGCAAATAGATGATTTAGATGTGTTCAGGGTCTGATGATTAGTTTGATCCAACACATTGTCAAATGTCTCCCTAATGTAAACCAGCCTCCCCAGGTGTTTGAGATGTAGCAAGGCAGGGTTTAACTTTTGTCCTTTAGCCTTAATATTGTTCATTCTTCACAAAACTGTACTGCACAATTGAATACAGCACCATATCTCAGAGGAGGCTCGTTTCCATCTGTGAGAGTCGTCGTATTGAGACAACAGCGCTGCACAGAAGACACATTAAGGAAAGATCAGGAGGCAGTGTGATGCAGCCAGGAGGAAGTTTTCATAAACGACAGGCCTTTTCAACCACCTTCAAAATGTGGCCTCTCAGAACAAGTATTGGTACTTTGTTTTTAATGCAATAAAGCAGGTGTGTGTTTGGAGCACACTGGAGACCTTCACATCCAAAGCATGAAAACTGAGGGGAGACACGCTATCATTTAAACATAGAGATAATATTCCTGAAACTCTCCTAGGAAAGAGAGAGAGAGAGAGAGAAGCTCAGACCCTGGCCCTCTGTCACATGAGTGTATCTAAAGAGGTAAGTGAGTAAATTAGTTGGTTTCAATTTGTCTGTCACCCAGCCCTCCAATCTGATCAAGTATAGTGGCGCCTTTACTGTGTAGCATACAAGTTTTAAACAAAAAACGGTAAAGATTTTGCACATGAAAATAGAATATGAGGATCAATGTCAGCTGGTTTTTGAGAAGCTTGACCAATTCTTGCTCTATCAGATTATAAAAGAAAAGATTGTATGACAAAGACATGCAAAGAAATAAAATGGTGGCTGGAGTGAATAGAGCTGGGGTGGGGGAGATTAAAGCATAAAGTATAGTATAAGTGCATGTATGAAGATGTTTAGTTAGATAGTGTAGCAGTGAATCCATGTGTGTGTGTGATGGCAGGATGGGGAAAGCAGGGCTTATCCGTTGTCATTTTGTGTTTCTCCCTCAGGATTAGACTTGTGTCTATTAATGAAAAACCCATCAGACAACAGAACATCTCCCAAGGAACCAAGCAGGGTTATGAGACAGGTCAGATTAAGACGCCATTTAAATACTGTGTGTGTGTGTGAGCATGTTACAGAAGGATGTAGAGTGTGAGTGAGCACAAGAGCGGCAGCAGAGCGGTATTTAATTTTCCAAGATGAGGGATTATCACTAGCAGAATTTGATCATTCTGCTCTGATCTCAGGATGTTCAATCACAGCTTATCTCAAATATTAAACTCTCTGTCTTTTGTCCCCTCTCCCCTCAATCCCTCACACACACACACACACACACGCTTTCCACACATACAGATGCTTTCGCCGAGCTTCTCATTGAGGAAAGTGGCCCGCTGAGCCCTACTGTCAGGGTGTTGTGTGTGATTGTTCAGCCACCTGGTCACCTCAAGGGATGGGTAAAGAGGGGGTGGAGGTGGGGGAGGTTGGGGTGGGGGGGCCTCTGCAGTGAAGCTAGGTTTTAGCGTCTTATGGAGGCAGCTGAGGAGAGTAAATTAAAAAACTGTTACATCTAATCCGGAGCACCAAGAACAAGTGGCACACGCTCCAAAATCTGATCCTTCATGTTTACATGGATCTGGATGAGCTTAAACACACACACGCACACACACACGCACACACACACACACTACAACATTCTCTCGCGACATACGATATTCCTGTTACAACACTTCAGATTGTGTCTCGTGGCCGGATGTGGGTGGGAAAGGAGGGAGGATGGAGGATGGGGCTGATTTGGGGACAAGGCCCTGATCTGCACTCTCATTTTCAGCCTGGAGATCTGCACCCGGGACATCTGGGTCACATCATTACTGCAATCTTCTGCTTGTTCATTCCCAGCTTTACAGGGCTTAGGAGTGACCGACCTGCACACAAACACTCACACAAAACACACACACACATGTTCAAGGATACAGACACATACAGCATGTAACAGTCATGAACAGTGAAATAAATCACATTTGAAAAAGATTAAAATGACAGTTAGGGTCTTCAGTGACACAGGTGTTAAGATACGGTGAGGAAACTGAGCAGTTTGTGCAGGCTGTTTAATTATGTGTGTATGATAGATTGAAGTTTCTCTGAATAGCTACATTTAAAATGTCGTGAAATTGATTTCTAAATATAAATGATGATAAGAGTGACCCGAGACTAGTTAGAAACTGCCCCACAGCCATCACCTGTCAAAATTTCTCTGGAGGAAGTTGCAAATGCATGTTTGGTGTAGTCATACCGCTCTCTAGTGGCGAAAATGTGGTTTTACAACAGAGGGATTGTTCCACCCAGTGACAGACAGGGGGCGCTGCTAAACAACAAAGGGAGGAGGCAGGGGGATTAAAGTTGCCAACTAACAAAGTTTAAATTGCCATTTTTTAAACATTAAAATAAAAAAATAAAACCTTTCCGAAATGTTTTTTTAAATAAAGTCAAAGTCAAAGCACTTTGCAAAACAAGGAAGAGCGCAGACAACTCACAACAGTAAAAATGGTGATACATTTAAAACAAGGAAGGAAGTAAAATAATTAGTTAAAACAAAATAACAGCAAGTTAAAAAACAAAAACAAAACAGTAATAATGAATATAATATATGACAGCAATTATCTTATATCACATTCATGTATTTTTAAACATTAAGCACTTTGAATCACCTTGTATTTAAAAAGACCTACACAAATAAAGTCACCTTGTCTTGCCTTTTGTTTGTGCAGAGATCCTATTATTATTAACTGTACAAAAAATGAAGAACAGAATAAAGGAAGTATATATCTCTGTATATGTAAAACCAAAGGCCAGTGTTTCTCCTCATGAAATATTCAACATCATTCCAATATATTTTGATCTGTTTTTGCAAAGAAAAATGTCTTTCTATAGCTTACTCCAGAAAAGACAAAAGAATTTGCTCAACAATGACATCTAACACCCTTGTGTTTCACTGGATATTTTAGAATTAGAGTCCTAAAACCCATCTCTCTCATTGACACAATCACGGTTTAATTTTGTAAAACAAATTAAGCACAAACCCTCGGTTTATTAATGACAAACAGGTGATTACGGGAAGTAAGAAGCCAGTTTGTTGATGTGTATTTTTAGAATTGTACCTGAATATATCACAACCGTTATGGAGGGGATTACTGTGTGACGTCGTAGCAGCGCAGCACACGAGCTCGCCTTTCTTTCGGCTCGTGAGGATTTACCTGTCAGGTCACCAGGTAAGGGTTCATCTAAAAACTCTGCTCCAGGTGAGGCTCGAACTCACAACCTCGGCATTGCTTTGCTGCATACTGTCATATAAGTACCGCGCGCTAACCGATTGCGCCACTGGAGCTTCGGCTATCACCGGCCAGGAGATCGGTTTAAGAAAAACACAGACGATTATGTAAAACTATTATCTTTTCTTTTGATTGATTTCTGTTTTCAGTCAGTGTAACGATTGAAATATTGGAGTCTGGGTGGGAACTGGTGGTCGCACAAACTCCTGCGGACAACAGCTTACACACAGCCGACCTTTGTGCTGTGTTCAAGTACCTCTCACATAGCTCCGATTTCCAAGTTAATTAGCTGTATTATTTACGACTTTGATGTGATTTAGTTTTCCTGTTTAAAAACAAAACAAAACAAACAAACAACATGACTCTTTGTCCAAATAATTTGGTGACTCTGCGGGGATAACAACCTACCAGACATATCTCATCATAGTACGTCTTTTTAAAGCAAAAGGTGTATGTATAAATTTAGATTAAAGAGGATTATGTCGATGAAATTTATTTTTAATGGCTTACTGAGGCACCTCACAACGAAGAAGGAAAACAACGACTAAAACTCACCCAGTGTTACTTAACACTGACATATTGTTTGAACGCTTCCCTGTTTTAATTTCTGACGGCAAGTGAAGGCAGCAGATTTCTACAGGTGCTGCTGTGCTCTGACTGTGCTAACCTGATAAACTCAGTATACGCTATAGGGGCAAAAGAATATGGACACTCCTATTGGGTTATTAATGGTTGATATGTTATGATGATTTGGGTCAGGCCTCATAGTTGCAGCAGAAGTGTTTATCAATGTATTTGTTAACAAGTATAACTCCTGTGGGTAAACATACAGCGTATAAGAGCTAAAGCATAACATACAGCTTATAAATGTTAAAAAGGGAGACTTTAAATAAAGTGTTAACACGAATGGTTTATTGAGTTTGTTGAAGAAGAACTGGCCTGCACAAAAGCCAAGACCTCAACCCCACTCAGCACCTTTGGAATAAACTGGATTGTGGACTCTTGTGGACTAAATGGAAACAAATCCCTGCTGCCATGCTCCACAATCTCTTGGAAAACCTACAAGAGTGAATGCTGTTATACAATTCATTCAAAAATCCACTTGTGTTTGAGGTGTCCACATACTATTGTGTGCATGCTGCAGCTTTTGCTAACCTCCTGAGGTCCCACATGGCTATAGCTGAAAGACAGATCCAATTACAACATGTCAGCTCAGGTTCAATCTAAATATTGTCATTCACGCTTTCCCCCATTTCAAATTTTCACCTCCAGCAGAAGCCAAAGACTTCACATGTCACACTTTTAAAGCTGCTCACTGCGGAGGGAGGGTAAGCAGCAAATGAAAAACCTTTCTTAACAGAACAACAGGGGGCTGTGTCAACACATAAACACACAGTGAAGTACCTTGAGGCATGGTGTACGCTTCCAAGAGCATGATTTATACTCTGAGAGCACTCCTCATTCCTCATCACTGTGCCAAATTGCCATATTTTCGTGGGGGCATTTTATGACATCCTCACGCAGGCTGCAGTGTGTGTATCAGGCCCCCAATCTATCACATTCTCCCTCAAGAGCAGCACAAAAGAGAGACAGAGGCAGAGAGAAGATGGAGTAGGAGGCTGGGAGACAGGGCAGGCTGTCAGAATATAACACCAGGAAAATGACTCACTGAGACTGGACACCATAACCTGGCATTGTGTTGTTGTTGTTGTTGTTTTTATTATCATCATTATTCTCAGCATATTCATAATTCAACACAAGACATACAGGAAACACTAACATAAACATTCTGAATGAAAGAGAAGAAATCACGTGACCCATCGGTCAGCGGGAGGCTCTCACCTCAAAAGACATGCGGCGGCGATGCCAGTTTTAAAACTCATAACTAAACACACCTGAAGGCTGGATGGGTTAAACGGCAACTTTTTGAGGCCCTCTGGCAAAACTGTCATGCAGCAAGGAAGGAAGGAAAAAGAGCAAGAGAGAGGGAGAGAGAGAGGTCTGAAATCAAGAAAAACTTGACTGGTAGCTTAAAAGAAATGCAATGCCATGGAGAAAATAGACGTTGTTAGCAAATAGCAAACAGCTGCTGGCAAAGTTGCTCTTTATTTTTGCCTCAAAATGTTGCCGGGGACATCACAGCCTTGTGTAAAATATGACAGATCCATGCCCTTTTTCTGCTGCAAAGGAAGTGCTTTAGTACCCAAGTTAGGGCTAGGTAGGTACAGTCGCCCATAGAAATAGGATGAGTAGATTTACAGTGCTGTAATGAAGATATACAATATATTATACACTGGTTCATGAGGGAGGCTTAGCTCTATGCCCTATTTCTTTGCCTTGTTATATTTCCAAACCTGCAGATCAGTCATGAATAACTGACCTGTTGGGTAGAGTTACAGAAGGGTTTGTTAACTAATGTCTGCAGGTCATCATTCTTCAACACCAGCTCCACCATTTTTTTTCTCTCTCTTTTTTTTTTTTTGGATTTACACTTCAAGATGAGCGTGAAAAACCGCAGGGACAACGCAATTTAAAGCAGCCTTTTTAATAAGGCTGCTGGTTCAGTCACAGTATAGTGCATTTTCATTTTTTTAAATGTCAGCCTTGGACATTTGCCTCCATTGTTAAAGTACCCCCAGCCCCCCCCCCCCCACCCCCACCCCCCCCCCCCACCCCCAAACAACACAAATGAAAACCTGATCCCTTCCCATCCAATCCCATCTTAACATTCATGCCCCCACCCCACCCCCCACCCCCCCAAAATAACTTTGTACAAACTGATAAAACTTCACAACAATTCACCATTGACACAAAGGTCACACAGAGCTCCGTCGTTATGTCCATCCAGAAAAACTAAGAACAGCACACGTCAGCATCACCCTCACTCTCTCGCGGGCTGCTGGCATGATCTCACACTCTCTCGCTCTCTCTCTCTCTCTCTCTCTCTGTCACACACTCACATGCACCCAGACACACTCCCGAGGGCATTAAAGACAGGCAGCACTCGCAGTCAGGTCAGGTGTATGTCTCTATTGCATCACGGCTCATCACATCCTCCTGTCGCCAAACAGTTACACAGCTTGTTTAAGTGTTGTCGAGGATTATAAAGATCATGTCAGGACTAAAAGCAAAAGGAGGGTTTGAGGATTTAACGAGAGAATAGGGAGGGTGAGAATTTAGTTAGTGTGTATGCAGGTGTGGGTGTGGAGGTCGGAAAGAAGCGAGGTGTGGGTGGTGGGTTGGTTGGGGAGGCGGTGGCGGCGGCGTCCAGTCAGTCGTGGATGACGATGGGGCCTCGCATCCTCAGGCTGGGGTGAGGGTGCGGAGGGGCCAGGACGAGCCCCTGCGGAGGGCCCTGGGAGACCCTGCGGAGGGTGATCTGCTCGCAGGGCTGCCGGCAGGCGTGCCTCAGCTGGGAGCGGGACAGCAGCCGCCTGGCCCTCCTGGGGGCGTGGAGACAAGACAGGACATACTGTAAGTGCAGGAGAAGACACACTGATACAAAGCTGATATCAGACTGAAAGGTCATTCTTGACAATCCAATAGTTAGTTGTCATGGTACCTAAGTACATTTACTCAAGTACTGTATTGAAGTACAGTTTTAAGACACTTGTACTGTCCATTTTCTGCTACTTTATACTTCTACTCCACTGCAGTACAATGGCAAATATTCTACTCTATACACCACTGTAGTTATTAGTTACGCTGCAGATTTAGGTTAATTATACAAAATATAATCAGTACAAATAAATGCATTAGTATAGAGTAAACTAACCTAGCAAAATATAAAGTAATTAGCCCCAGCTTTACCAGCTACAACCTTAAAGTGATGTACACATGAATTTATCAGTTATTATGATCAGTATTATACATTAACTCAAAATGGGGGCATTCTACATAACGAGAATGTGCCTGATTTTTAACTAGTACAGCTCAAAATGCAGCTGTAACCTCAAATTCATGATTGTATCATTATGCTTCAGGAAATAACATTGGCTAAGCCTGTGGATAATGTTTGTCTGAATACATAATTTACAGTTAGCTGACCACAGGCTCGATGCTTCTAGCACCTCTCATTACTGTGGCCGTTCTGCAATCTGGCTGCAGCAGCCCGCGGCGAATAAAAAAAGTGGCGATGCAAAGAAACAATGACATTGGGCTGCGGGCTCGACATCCGTTTCTGTTGTGAGCAACATCTGAGATCAATGTTTGTTTTTCTTCACAAGCAACAGCTTTATATGAGGAGTAAAGCCTCGGCAGCAATAACTGACGTATTTGAGACATAAGACGGAGAAACTAATAAAGAGAGAAGACTGTGAACTTTAAGTCGGTTCAAGTGATTTAATACGAGGAGAAAAGTTCAGTCTAAGGACACAAAATTGAGGTTCCAGGCCACTGAGAAAATAATTAGAAACAACCACTTCTTCTCATTTCAGGAGGATTCACTAAAGCAGAGTGCAACATGTATTGAGCATCAGGAGTAGAATTACTAACAGGATTTATGTTATGAAGTAAAAGAGAGGAACATCTCTGTAGGATTTTCAGGCTTAGAAAGTGGCTCAGTGGTAATTTCCAGGCTGCAGCAGGGCTTTGTACAATGAGAGGAAAGGCTCTTTTAGCAGCCACAGCACTATAACAGGACCACAGGGCACACTAACACACGTTGGACACAGCACTAATGGAATTCATTTGGAGACTGACTCAAGATACAAAACCACAATGTATAGGTGATTATTCATTATTCCCTTTAGGCGGTCAAGAAAAACACTTTCAGACTTAATGCACAGCAAACGCCTTCTACACAAGCTCTCATTTTCTTCCTCTTTCACTGCTCTCTCAGCAGCACAGTGGATTTTTTCTTCTTCTTATATTGTGAATAAGAGGGCGCATCAGTTCCTACCAGATCCCTGCTGTTGATAAAATGAACACTCTGGGTACATTATGTGCCCGTGCATCCCCCAGCACGATGGATGTGTCTGAAAGTGCGTGCGACAGTCATGCATCTACACAAACATCATTCAAGGACAATACAGAGTACTCAGCATTGTACTTGTGCTTGTACTTGTACACAGCGTGACATACTGTATGTATTGTCACTTTGAGCAGAATATGAACCAGAGAGGAAGTGAGCAGATTTAGCTCTGGTGGCACATTATCTAAAGCTCTGCCGTTTGTCTGTTCAGCTGGCCCTCGGGAGGAGAAAAGCAAACATGTAAATCCACTCTCGAACATATCAAGCTGTCTCATTTACATTTCTGTGTTGCTTTCTCTCGTTCTGGTTCTCATTTCTGAAGCTTTGTCCTGTTACTTCTCGGTCCAAATCTATCTTCTCTGTACCAGGCACAGTCGTGGAAAAATCACTCAGAAGAATTACCCAGATCTTGTAGTACCGGTACAACAATGTGAAAATGCTCCATTACAAGTAAAAGACCTGCTCCTGTGACTATTATAATAGAGATGCATTGATCCATACAAAGCGAGTTACTGCTGTAACTATTTTACATATTGTTTGGTAGTTTAGTCCAGTGGTTCCCACCTGAGGGATAAATCGTGAAAGATAAATATGAGGTGTCACGAGATAACTAGTGGGGTGCTGCTTAACAAGTCTGAATAACAACAAACAATTATTTAAATTAAACCGAGACCTTTACAACCACTGACTGAATATATTTATCATGTTATCTCCTGCAAAATCTGTTGACTCTTTATAATACTGTGACTGGTGGTGTAGTTTTGTTGTATGAATCAGGCACTGACACAATACCTGCCAGTTCCTGCAGGTACTTAAATGCCAGTACAGAAAAAAACAAAAACAAATCCAGGATTATGGCAAACAAGGGAATAACAAGTTTTGGGGAGAAGAAGAAATAAATTATACTCTAGTACTTAATAAAGCAACTCAATAAACTAAATATAATTTATAAAGTCTTCTTTTCATCTGCTATACCTTCAATTAAGTACTAGCAGAGGAATCAGTCAATATTTTATTAGTGCTTGATTCATCATTGAAATTTAGTGAAGTAGAAGTATAAAGAAGCACATACTGGAAATACTGTACTCAAGTAAAGAACTAATGCATTAAAAATGTACTTAAGTACAGAACTTACACAACTTTGGTCCAAACTGAAATATCCCAACAGCTATTGGATGACTGCAATGGGATTTTCTATAAATATTCATGGTCTCATGAGGTTTAATCATACTGACTTTGATGATCCCCTGATTTTCCTCCAGCGCCACCATGAGATTTTTACACATCTCAGAGTGGAACATTTCAACAATTTGGATCATGACAAAATTTGGCACAATCATTTATTTTCCAGTCAATGAATTGTGATAATTTGTTTATTCCCCAACTTTTCATGTTCTTATTATCTAATTTTGGTCCCGTTTAGCAGTTTGAATTGTTTCTATGCACTGTGTAACCTATGCTAAGAAAAGTGTTAATTTGCCATCTCCCTTAGTGTTTCTGTCCCTATTTGTCTCTCTTGCCTCCTTGAATAAGTGGGAGTGATCTCCCACTCCTTTTCTCTCCTCTGTGACACACTGCGCTCTTCATCACGCTGAGAGAGAGAAAGAGGAGCATAAAGAGATGGAGAAGGGGGAGAAAATGAAACTTCCGATCATCTCTCATTAGCAGCAGCTTTTCAGACCAGATCTATTAATGTCTTCTATTCAGAAAAAGCATTAATTGTCACCATCAAGAGGGAGAATGGCAGTATAATATAACAGAAAGGGTACAGAATTCAGAGTGACGCTATCTCGCTCGCACACAAACACACAGCCATGTTGTCTTGGTGTAAGTGAGTGATCCATGTGAGTGCAGTCATGGTTAATGTGGTAATGATATTTCCACTCAGGGCCCAGCGGTGCCTGGCTCCTCGCTGGCCCATCTGCACCAGTTAGCTGCTCTAATTTTAGCCCCGGCAGTCCGAGGGCGGCTGTGACGGCCGGGTGCCATGGTTCATTTAGACACCAGGCTTAATGGAAGAACATCTTTCTCCCTCACATACAGACATGCAAACTTTGACTCATTATGTGCATGAGAGAGCGTGTGTCTATGCGCTGTGTGAAAATAAAACGAAACGGATTCTTTTTATGTCTAAAACGTACTGTAATATTCAATCATCTGAGCAACAAAATGCATACTGATGGTCAGTGTTTGCAAAGAGAAACAGACAATGAATGTGACCTTTTAAAAATCTGCTGCTCAAACATGTAAATATGTATTATGTCTTACTGTCTTAAGCAAATTATTTGTCTGTTTATGACCGTTTGGCCACAGATTCAGAATATGCACAAGCTGTGAAAACAAAACTCTCCTTAGTCATTTACATAGCTCCTTTCAGAAATTCTCTATAGGGAAAAAGGGTGAAGTGTTTACATTTTATTTCACAACACGGAGGGCTGTTTGAAGTGCTGTTACAAAGCCAAGAGAAATCAATTATAATGGGGGGAAAAAACAGAATCCACCACATCTTTTTTTTTTCTTTCTTTCTTTTTCTTTTTTATTTTTTGCAGAGAAGTTGTAAAATTTGAGTCTAAAAATACTGGACATCAGCCTTAAAGATTTGTGACAGTGGCAGCTAAGGCGATGTCTACCTTATTATTTGATCATTTTTTTCCATGGTGTATTTTTCCTCCATTCAAAAATATCTTATCTGTCACAAGTGATGCTTTTACAGTGCTTCTACAGCTGACAGATGGTGTTTTAATGTAAATAAACACTTATTTTAATCCATTTTTATTGATTTTATGTTTTTAAAATGATGCACGTCTCTGCAGGGCCACTGCTCTGTTTTGCCTCAGTGTATCTGTGTGAATTTGAGCACATACATACTGCTGTTTGTATCTGTTTGTATCTGTTTGTGTGTTTGTGTGCGTGCACTCCACAGCTGTGCGAAGTCACCACAGGACAAAAATAACTCTGTGTCCTTTCTAGTCACAGCTCAATTCCTCTTATGTGCTGTCGCCTGGCTCTCGGCATCTCCTGCTTTGCCTTCATGGACACATGCGCGCACATACACACACACACACACACACACAGTCAGCCAATCGGAGGTCAGAAAGGGGTCACCTTTGCTTACCTGGTCTCCCGGGTGACGAGGAAGAAGCTGTCATCGGGGGCATCGATCCAGTTGGGGCGTCTCTTGCGGATCATCACTCCGCCTCTGGTGTTTCCACTGCTGCTGCTGCGTCCGTTGTGCTGCAAAAAGAAAAAGATCAATGTTTTTTTTTTATTGTACTAAGCAGTGATTCAGTGGCACATGATCTGTTCAAAAAAAAAAAAAAGAGTATAAGACACTTACCAGGAGGGGTACACCTGTTGTACCTGGGTTTTCTGAAAAAACAGAGCCACAGCAGTGAGAGAAAGATGCAAAGTATGCATGAGGGATCTGTCAGTTGTGAATAGTATTGATTAGTTTGTGACTTTTCCTAGTGGTGCAACAAATGACTGTATTTCAATTTCAGTAAAAATAGTGAAGTTACCAATAAAAAACAAAGTGTCAGACTGAAGTTGAATCATCCAAACTATCCAAATGACCCCCATCTGCTGATTCGTTTTCATTAGAATTAGTTGTCATTCTCTCCAACGAGCTAGTTTAGATAAGAAATGGTAGAAAAGGTTATCAACTCCGGGTGATATCTCCACTAATTTGATTTTATCAAGCAAAAATGATGACAAGAACATTAGATATCAACACTGTTTGGTCCCCAAGGTTCATTCACATCAGAAGTAACTTAATTAGAAGCAAGAGGGGATGCACTTTCCAATTCCCTTTTTTTTTTTTTTTTTTTTGGGGGGGGGGGGGGGGGGGAGTTTAACAGAACAAGTAATGACTTTTACTTCTGGGCAGGATTAAGTTAAGCAATAACAGTCTTATTGAAAAATCAGTCATAATTAAGTCATAATCACTTTTGCGGAATTAGTTCAGCTGTTGTTTAAGGGAAATGTGTGTCCGTGTGCTTCTACCTGAGCGCCTGTCCGGCTCAGCCCTGCTGTGGTGGTGGTAGCTGCGTTTTCCCAGCATGCCGTGGGGGCCGTGCGGAAGGGAGGAGAGGAGGCGTCGTGGGGGAGGCGTCTGCAGGCCCGGGGTGCGGTGGGAGCGAGGGGCGTGGGCCGCCGGGCGGGACTCTGGAAGAGACACCAGACTGGAGCTGCATCAACTGGCTCCTATGGACCACCTGAATGTTTTCTATTCATATTTTATTGATTTGACCCTGATATTCAGTACAGAGGAGTAAAATTAGACTGAGTACAGTAAAAAAAAAAAGTGCTGTTTCAACTTGTGATTATGTGGATTGTTTTACCTAGAAACTGCAGGACACTGGTCAGAGTGCTCCTTTGGGCGGCTCTGGTTTTGGGTAGGCGAGTCCCCTGCCCCTCTGACACCCTTAACATGTCTAAACCAAACACACACACACACACACACATACACACACATTTTACAAACCAATGCACTGTTTCCAGGACTGCATAAACTCCCTCTACTATTACTGTATGTATATGTGTAATTCTGCCAAAGGGGTAACCTGTTTATGAATGGAACAAGGATGTCTTATGTAGATGAAAACGACCTCATGTGATGTTTAAAATGAATGTAGAGGAACATCACAAGACACAAGGAGTCGATGCATGTGGGCGAATCACTCTGAGGTATTAATATGACTCACTTCCTGGGATGGAGCCAGCCCAGTAAACAATAATCTCTCCCACAGCCACATACAATTATCAGTACATGCTTCGTCTTTTCAAACAAAACACACACATACATCAAAATATGAAGGCGTGATGAGAGCAGGCACTGTAGGCTGAGTCCATGCTGGAGAGGGGGGGGGGGGGGGGGGGGGGGAGGGGGGGAGGGAGGCGTGCCGTTGTGGTTCCTCTGAGTGTGGTGGGAGTTGATGGACAGATAACACGGACACATGAAGCACAAGGACTCGGAAGAGATGCTTTCAGGTGTGACTTTATTGGAGGTCTACTCTCACATTCACACAGTGATGAAAAGAAAAGAGCCAAAAAAAGAGGTAGAAGGTGAGATGAGAATATTGCAACAGTTGTTAGAAAATGAGGGACGAGGAGGCGAGATGGAGGTGGGGGTGGGGTGGGGAGGGGGTGGCTCTGCATGGCAAATCCCAGCTGCAGGATTTACAAGACAGATGAGGCAACAGGATGGATTCGTATGAATATTGCATGATTTGAACACAGGAGAATAGCTGAGTGGATGGTATGGGAAAGAGACCACAGTTCAGTGGATGACTTCTTATGGCCTGAGCCTGATCTATAGTGGGGGGTGGGGGGTGGGTGGGAGGGGTTGGGGGAGATCAGCGAGCAGCAAAAAGAGCAGCTAGTTATTCTTTGCACCAGACAAATAAGTCTTTACTTTAGCTTTAACCTCCCTTCTTTCAAGTTTCATCAGTCCAAAGCTCATAATGAATCCATTCATTTTGTCTAATACACTCACAGAAACACAGGATTAAACAGCATGAGGGAGAATGTGTGCGCAAAAAAAAAAAAAAAAAGGAATAAAAATGTCTTTTAAAAAAACGGTGATGGCAAACACACTGAAGCTGAAGTTCAGTATTTACAATAAAACATTCGTGGCTGAGACAACTCGTTTCAGCCGTGACAGCACAGAGTGGGCACGCCTTAACAGGGGTGCCGTGCAAAATAGAGCTTCTCTTAGTAAAATACATTTTCTCTACATCTAACTTCAGCAAATATACGGCTCAGACTAGAGTATGACTTCTATTGGATCCTATTACAGTCTACTTGTTAATGACAGGAGCAAAAATCAGTTATTATGCGTGTATTTTCAAAGTAGGTGCTCGTGTAGAATAGCCCTGTTTAACCAATAAGTCTTTGTGTATTACTCCAACAATGGCTTTCAGTTCACAGTGACTAAGAGCCGTAACAGATAGAAGAATGAAAAAAATAAAAACAAAAATAAAAACACGAATGAAAAGATGATCAAAACTCATAGTTATGAGGACAGGCAGTCTTTATTGGAAACAGGGGGTGGGAGAATACAAAAACCAAAATAATAATAATAACAATAATAATAAAAACAGAAAGAGAGACAGACGGGGGAGGGCGGAGACGGGCAGAGATGGGGTTTGATGGTGGGGCAGTCAGGGTGAGCAGGGGTGGTGAGTGTGTGTGTTTCTGTATGTCTGCATATGTTGTGTTTTGTCTGCTTGTGTGTGTGTGTCCATGTGGCAGAAGTTAGGAGGAATTGAAAGAGCTCTTACACTCTGCCTTTATGGCCCCACAGTTAATGGGGACAAAGGGCCGGCGCGCGGCACGGCGCAGCCTGATGATGTCACGGCACATGTGCCGGGCCAGCTTGGTGAGGCGGGTGGCCTGCAGCAGGAAGGCCTGCTTGGTCTTCATGGAGGACTTGGGGCTGCCGCTGTTTCGCATCGGCACCATGTGGTTGGACTGGCGAGGGGCGTGACCTCGTGAACGAGATTCCTGGGAAGAAGGAGGGAAAAAACAGAGAAAAGGCCACTTAATACATGTGTACTGAAAAATATTTAGGTTCTTTGGAGACTAAACTGCTTTCAGAAAGGCCCTGCAAAGATATTTTCTTAATCAGCCTTTTACATAAGTGATGTGGTCCAACAAGATGTATCTGGGTTTTATTTTCATCTTTTTTGTCTGGTAATGAGTACAGTCTTCAGCTTCATAAATAAGGGTGTTCTTTTCCAAACTTGGACTATTATTGTTGCTTATTTAGTTATGATTATTTAATGTCAGATTTGAAATAAAGTTGTCAGGGGCGATAAATCTCACTCTCATGAAGGTTAATTGAAGGCTTTAGGTGTTGATTCGACTTTATGGTGATTTTGGAGGCTACGGGCATTACAGCAAGAAGTGAGTGTGACCCTGTTCATGTCAATGAGGGTGACTGCGGCTTCCAAAATTGTCATAAAAACTGAATCAGAATGTCTCTGAAACAGCTTCAGCAAAAACGCAACATTATAGTCTTTGTGAAGGTAGGATTTATCCCAAAGCTATTGAGTAAGTGGTACTGCATTAGATACACTGGCGTGTTGAATGGCAGGAAAAGCACAGGTGTAATTAATAACATCAGTAATGGCTGCACTCCATTTGTATTAGCCCACTCCAGGACTCTGATGTTGTGCATTATGGCTCACTGCCATGGTTTGAAAAGTGCCACTTATATTAAACAGAGCCATCAGTTATGTCATTAGTTACAACTGTGCTTCGATGTGTGCTATGAAAATGGTTAATTGGTCCAGAAAAAAAGGGTCTCCATGCACCCTGCCATATTTATTTGTCTTGTTTCCTTTCATATGTTATAAACCCGTAATTTTACATTGCAATTATGTTCAAATTTCTTCAACATTATTATTAAAAAAAAGGATAAACTTACGAAGTCATTAAAGGACCAGTTGTGCATTTAACTGTCTGCTGTGGTTGCATAAAAGAATTCTCTCAGCTGGTCAGTTTTCTCACTGGAAAATCAAATCCAATGGTAAAAGTGGAAGGTGCTTGAATCAATTAACAGCTAATATGTGAGATACTGTATATGAGGTTTTGAGCTCACTGAATAATTGATGTTGATGGCTCAAAACATCACTTATATACTGTACAATTTTCTGTACATCTATATTTGTAGACATGAGTAAATGTACTCTTCTCATTGAACCAAGAAAACTCAACAGTTTGGGACCTCTGTAAATGAAAAGCAGATTTAAAATGCTTTACGAACTGACATGGTCCTTGACATTTGAACGCACAGATACCCTGATTCAGACACATTCACCCCCCCCACTGCATCCTGTGTGTTTCACATCTGTGCCTTCTGACTGAGCTTACATTGCTTGCCGGACTCGGGGAGGTCCTCTCCTCTGGGCCCTCTGCTCTGCTCGGCATCTTCAGGCCGCCGTACTTCTTCCAGTACATCCAGCAGGAAACGCACAGACGGCACTGCATGTTCGGAGGCCCCCATGAGTACCACTGGGCCGACTGCATGGCTGTTAACACAAGAAATGCATTAAGGCTTGTTAGAGGCATACAAGGAGAGAACTGGTCTCAAGACGCTCAGCACATTGATCTCTTTTCTACTGTCTCTAGCCTCTCCCTACATTATTTTATCAATATTGATATGCATGAAGGAGTCCCAGCAGATGCTTTTTATTGACTGATGAGATTAGTACCTCTAGTGTCTACACAAACATGATCTCGACTCAACAATTCTGTTTCCTACCAAATCCTGACTCCAGTTTTTAGCAAATTATTTCAGAAAGAAATTAAACCACAAAAATCAGTGACCACTTGTCATCAACAGTCATTTGTCATAAATTTAGATATTTTATGATTCTCATCCACTCTGCTCTGAGCTTGAGTGGTTGCAGTTCAGCCTCTTTGAATACAAATGTAACATTCTCATAAAGCTTTTATTTTGAAGCTGTTTTAATTCCCTGTAGCTATAGTCAACAACACAGCATTATTAGCTGACAAAAAAAAAAGATTAAGATTTAATGTTTAAGTCATTTATGTAGCAAATATGTCAAATGTTCTGTTGTTCATACATTGAATATCTTTGGGTTTTTGGACTGCTGGTTGGGCAAAAGAAGCAATCTGAAGATGTCACTTTGTGACACCAAGATGTGTATTTTCGCTATTAAAAAGTAATTAATACTCTTATTACCTGCAGCCCTAGAAAGCATGTTTTGAAAGCAATCCTTGTTCTCATGTATCATAAACCAGTTTTAATTCAGAAACAGTTTTCATTACCCAACCTTAACAGAGAACCAAATGAAGGAAGATACTGATCACTGGGTTAGCAAAAGCTGTCAAGACAAATAAGCACTGATGGTGAAAATTAAAGGGAAAGCATCTCTTCTGGACTCTTAGCTGCATTTGTTTCCCTTTCATTTCCAATTACCCATGTTGACTGCCCTTGTGATTTAATGTTATACACACACACGCAACTCACTATAGCAGCTCTCGCAGGCTCTGCCTCCGCCTGCTGTGTGGTAGGCTCCAGGGCCTGCCCCATTCACTGTCGCCATCTTGCCATTGGTCATTGAGATCTGGTTGGGGTTGGGTTTATTACTGTCAGATAAAAAGAAGTAGTTAAGGAAACACTACAACTGCCCTCTGCAGTGCTTTAAATTCAAACAAATTAATTATCATCTTGCAGCCACAGGCACAGCTACGAGGCCGACATCTACATCTGAATTCTTAAGTGTGAAATGAAGTGACTTACTATGTGGGGATATAAACCTGCTTCAGTTTGCTCTCTGCCTCTGCTGCCTTCAGTCGCTTCTGCTCAAAGAAAGACACAAACACAATGGGTGAATATATTCATTAACAACAAGAGAAAATAACTTGTTTGACACAGTCTCGATAGTTTGACACTTTTAAAAATCAGTGCTAATAGGCAGCCTGAAAACAGGTAGATAATCATTGAACCTGTCCACTTATTTCATAGGTGTTGTTTCCTTTCTTCTTGACATGTGATAGTCTGCAGTCACCTTCCACTGAGAATACTACTTGTTACTTATTAAGTATATGAACAGTATTTTGTCAGTATTTCCCAGCTGTAAATAACAATTCCTAGTAATATAATTAATTAACATCACCTGGACTCAGATAAATGGGAGAAAATTGATGGAGCATTAACCCATTAAAAAATAATGAATTCATTTAAAGTTAATTTCAGTGTTTGCTAAAAACGACACTTTCTCATTATGAGCTGATGAGCCTCTTAGCCACTGCAGGAGAAAGAAGTTCTAACTAATGTGACTGTCTACAGCAGGCAAGAAAGAATATTCAAGACATTTGTAATTACAATTCAAGATTTTTTTTTATACCTTCTGAGGGTTTTTGAGGGAACTGAATTCAGTGCTTTTTATGACTCGTTCTTGTCCCACCAAAATAAGAATTAAAACTCTCTTTTGTTGAAGAGAGTCGGTCCACATCACAGGAGAAAACCATTTCAAGAAATACAACTTTATTGTTATGAAAATACTGAATTAGTCTCACCTGTTGCACATATCTGTCTGTGGTCTTCCACATGTAGTAGTACTCTATGATACTGGTCAGAGACTTCCATGGCAGCTTCACAAGAGAATAGAATGAGACAGTGTCCGGGGTGGGGAGGAGACAGACAGAGAGTAAATTAATGATATTAATATCTCATGTTCTTGCCATCTGGGTGCGAAAGCCTTCATGTATATTCATGACTGAGAGGCATCGTGACCACAGAGGCTGAAAGCTACCAGCTTTGCTTGGTTCTGAGCCTCAGACGAAAACACACACTCTCACACAGACACACACAGTGATTCACACATTTAATAAGTATTCATGAGCACCTGGTGCCACTGCATACACCCATATCCCGCCTTTATTGTACAGTATAGGTAGACTGTGGGAGGGACGGTTCAATAGAATCAAATAGTCGCTGCCCTGTAGGCTTGAAAGGTGGCTGTTAAAATTGGTAATTTCGTCCTTCACGGAGCAGCGGCTGTGGTCAGTCTGAATTCATGCCAATTACAATGGATTCCCATTGTGACAAGTTTTCACTGAGGGAACCAAGTAGCCAAAGTCCACAGAAACTTCTCAAAGCACTCCTGCAGCATAATCAAATGTCTCCACTGTCCAACAGTATTCTAAGTGAGCTTCAAAAAGTCGGGTATTTCACGAATGTATGTTGGTCCTTAATTTAACTACCAACAAACCCTCCAGAGTCCAGGAAGATTTTGGTTAATTTTTGCAGACCTCCTAAGCATTCATTTTGTCTTTGTTAAGCATTTCAAATTGTCCTTTGCCCACATACATTGTATAAGCACAAACTCTGACTCCTCATTTAGTCAATTTCACAAAGTATAAAGCTACCAAAGCCAGGACCCCAAAACACATGGAAAAATGATACAGGCGCCTATAAGAATTCCTGCAAATTATTATCATATAACTGTTCTAGTTTGTGAAAAATATTCTTTCACTATTCACACACAGAAATGCATTATAAAATTTAAAAAATAAAACTATAAATACAGTCCATTTTGATGTTAAGTAAGTTATTCCAACCCATTTTTGTACCATATTCTTTTCAAATCTATGTATGTGTAACATAAATGAGGAGTGTGAAATCCCCACATCAGCACTTTCAACTGGATTTCTCTGCTTTTGTCTGCATGATATATAGATGAAGTTATGCTACTGTAAATAAAACATGTTTAGTGTATTCTCCGGTGGCAGACGGTCACCTTTCAAGCCCACAGAGGGTGAACAGTTTATGCTTAAATGACAGACTTTGAACAAGCAACTGATGTTGAATTTTCTCTGAGGATAATCTGGATGTTTAGAAATGTTTGCTTGCCTTGCATCCCATTAATTTGTAAGTAGAATCATGGTTAACAATATTACAAAATATAATATTAAAACATGTCTTATCAGTTTGCTGTGGCAGATGACTGACACCCCAAAAATTCCAGCTGATATGACTTTACAAAAGCCAGAGTGTGAGCACAGTTACAAACACACACTTACAAAGTCTTGTCGGATGTCGTTGAAGTCTTTTCCGTATTTCTCTAGCGCCTCTTCGAACATGGCAGCTTCTGAGGCGCTCCACTCCTCCATCTCATCCCTGCAGAGCACTGGGCCGCCCGCTGGGACCAGTACACTGAGCGCACTGGACAGGTCGTAATTATGACGATGCAGTGTATCCATCGCATGGAACTGCAACCAAGGGACGTGGAGAGGGAATTACAATCTATCATTAAAGTCGCGATCAGGTATGCCAGGGCGAATGTGCCTTTATGTGTGTATGTGTGTCCAACTCACCAGTGTGATATCTCGTGAGGCTGCAGCCGCGCTCATGTGTAAGCTTGGCTGTCTGACTGAGCTGCTGCAATCCAATGCTCGAGCAAAGGTCCCAACCGCCCTGAAAAAATATGCATATAAACAAACATGTAGAATATATTTATGAAAGAATCACAGCGATTTCTGTGTACCTGGACATAACTCCATAATTATACATCCTTGTGTGTGGGACCCATGGTTTCCTTTCACTGATTTTTACAGATAAGTAACCAGACACAGACGCTCAGAATATACTTCCTGTGATGGAGAGCTAAAAAATGGAGCGCAAACACAAATGAGCTGATCATGCATCAAATACAATAAACAGCTCAAAAACAAGATTTAAACACAATTTTTCTATTATTAATTTTTAATGCAGTTTTCATCCATTTTTAATATTTGAAATAAATACTCACACATTCTTTGAGGAAAGAATATAAGTGAAAATAAAGAGCCCTATGAGCATCCCTCAAACAGTAAGAATGTGCATTTACTATTTTTGCAGTCATAGTTTGCACTGTCACACACAAACAGCAAAATAATGAAGTTGAATATTATATCCGTCACAGCAGGAAGAGCCATAAAGTGTCATTACTAAGAAAGTGGTTTGTGGCTGCAGACAGGAGGAATCCGGTTCATAACATGCTACTGTCTGTTTGGACGACTTGACTGAGAGGTTGTCAGTGTAGATGTCGGAGGTGAAAGGTGATTTACCTTGCCACCACTAGGAATTGGTCTATTTGTTTGTTGGTGAGTGGACACTCTGGATCCCACAGCTTCTCTTCTAGCTTCGACTGGTCCCTGTCATCTGGTTCACCTGCAGGACACAGAGGCAACAGCTTCATCACAGGCTGAAGGTGAAAAAAATCAATATACAATCCCCTCTTATCTGCTACAAGTTGAAGTCATGATTATACACCACGTGAAATTGCTTAGAAATTGTCCACTTACTGTTGAAAGAAATCACACCTTTGATTGTACCAGATTGACTATGTTTTTGTTTTAGAGCAACGGGTGATAAGGATGTCCTTTAACTAGATCCAAGGTTAATCTGTTATAAACATATTCATCTAAACATACAGGTAAATCTCCACACAGATGGTTAGTGAGTCCCCACTGAAGTTGTGAGGTGGTTAACTGTCAAGTCTACTGGACTATGGAAGATTTACAAAAAGAGCTAATGTCAAGCGTGGGCAACTGATCACTATAGTTTCACCCTACAAAAAAGCTGGTATACAAGCTTTCCATACAGATGTAAATAACAACACTCTGTAGAAGTAATTTGTCAAGTTGTGCAGCTCCAACTGACCCTCTTGGAGCATTTCAGGTACATCTGCCTGAAAGCGAGGTCCCACTCTGATCTCTCCTTTGTCGGCCAGCAGGGTCTTCTGTGTCGGGTCGTACACCAGTGAGTAGAAGAAGGTATCCTGGAGGAAAAAACACACCCAATTACAAAAAGAAAGAATCAGCCTCCTTATTTTAAGCAGCAGGGTTTTTACATTGGCTCTACTGTCAAACTCCCCTTCATTATACATTAGAGCCTGAACATTGCATCTAATTTGAGTTCTGCTGGTAAACCTGTAATCCCCAGCTGTTATATAGCAGAGCAGTCCTCACTGTGATATTTACTAAACAGTTAGAAGAAGCTTAAGTTTTAGTAATAATTGAAGATAACAGCTACAACCACAAATTAGACTTAAGACAACGGGCAGAAAAATTGCAGGCAACTATTGTGATAACTTGTTTAAGAAAAAACACCTGGTTTCAGTTTCTCAAACATGCAGATTTGTTGCTTTCAGTCTCTTATGTGATACTATACTAAGAATAGTTGTAGTTGTGAGGTGATGGCTGGACAATACAAGTAACCTGACACCAGTATCTTGGGCTTTGAAAAAATTGTACTGCATATTTTTGACTTTTTTTCTTACAGTATATGAACCAAATGTTAAATCAAGAAATGCATAGTCTGATTAATCAATACTGAAAGTAACAGTTAGGTACGGCAGTTTCTGACATACAAAGAAGCATGTACAAACAACAAACCAGTAGGAGATGACAAATCCAGGTTTAATTCTCTGGCTCACCTCTTTGTCAAGGTATGAAAGAACAGCTTCAGTCTCATTCAATAACGCAACACTGCATTTCCCCCTAATAGAAAAAGAGAGAGGGGACAAGCAGCATGTTTAAGACAGACACAGGAAGTGAGCAGTGTTTAATAGGCGTGTTCATGGCTGGATGGATGAGTATCCATGAGCACTGCCCGCAGATGATGAGCTGCAGAGTCCAGTGTGTATGTGTGTGTGAGTCTGTTCAGTACCTGATGTGTGTCGCAGGTAGACTCTCATACTGCCGGGAGAGGAAGAGCTCTCTGTGGCGAAGCTGGTGTTTCTGTTTTTCTGTTAGCTCTGTCTCTGTCGGGTTCTCCTTCTCCTCTTCCAACTCCTCTGCAAAAAGCACACACAGCAAAATTACTTCAAATGACATATTCAAAGAGACACTGATGTTATTAAATGGTAGTCGTGTGCCACAGAAAGTGAAGAAAAATGACACAGGAGACACAACAACAGTTTACCTGTGACAGATAAATTATGGAACAACAGATGATTAAAGTCACAAATGGTTTCAGACAAATTCATCCATTTATCTCTCAGACTTCAAACAAGGCCCTTAAATGACAGTTCATAACTGTGCTGTCTTCAGATATTAAACAACAGGCTGGTAAAAAAAAAAAAGTTTCCAGAGGACTTTGCAATCATAAACTGCTGCCATCTATTCAAGACACCCAACCCAACCCCAGGCTCAGAACTATTACTAGAAATGTAATTTTAAGAACACAGTATTCATCCATAAATACTAGATTAGGTGCCTCACTGCAGCTGAGTCAGCACATAACAACGAGCAGCCGATAAACACTTTAAATCACTGTTACACAGTGCAGGCATACACTTCAATAAATACAGATTATCTGCTATTGGCAACTTGTCTACTGTTACAAAATCCTACAGAAACCAACATTTCCCATTTCCACTGTCTTGATTTTTATAATCTGTTGGAGCTGAGTTCTAAAGACTGGGGTGTGCTTGAAATTAACTAGTTTGTATGAGCACATATGAAGATGTTAAGGGAGTTAAAAGTTACGGCATTCACTGTGTTGTACTCATTTTCACACATAAAAGTAAAAAGAGAGCTTGAGAGAAATTCATACCTTCTACTACAGTTGACTTTCTAACCTCTGCACTCATGGCCAAAAATAGCCAACATAGGCTTCCAACATTGGATATGTATGAGGGAAGGGGATTTCAGACAATGACCAACCATCAAGTACTTCAGCTGAAGCACACTGACCCTTCGACAGACCAGTGTCTTTAGTTGATTCACCATTTTTCAAAGTCTGTTCATATTTTAATGGGGAAAAAAAACATGTGCCCTCTATTTTCTAGTTCCACTTTTACATCATGCTGCTGTATTACTTAAATCCAACAGGTAACAGCCTGGTCCGCTCTCCTTTGATACATCAGAGCTGTAACTGCTGTGTAAATACAAAGCAAACTGAAAGGTTTTTTGTTTGCTGCTATTGTTTCAAATTGAAAGCTTTCCACTGGCAAACCACTAGAAGGCAACTACAGGAAATCTCTCTTGTTTATCACTGACATTAGTGATGGGTTGCTAATTCACAGGTCTTTGCAGACAAATTTCAGGATTCTGTCAGTGGATGAGTAAATGTATCCACTCACATTGTGCAAGGTGGGAAAGGTAAGAGAGGAAGCAGTCATGGGCTCTGTTGAGTTTTTCAAATGTACTTTTTGGATGCTTTGACCATCTGCATGGTTTGATACCAACGAGGCCGGGTGGAAAAATATATTTTTTGAGATTTGGTGATATGACCTTTTCACTCTCACCCTGTAGAGCTAATGTTTGGCTCACAGCTGTTGTTTGAGCTTGGGCTACAATAATTAATCAACATGAGAGACAAAACGCATGCAAATTTTTCTGACATGGCTCCAGAATAACTCCACTAAGAGCACTGGTGCTCTGAAATACAAATAAAATATCCACAGCAACAACTTCAACTATTTTCCGGTCTCAACCTGTAGATCAGCAGTTTGGTAAAACATGTCAGTCTTGACTCCTAAAATCTCTGAACATTCAGTTTTATTTCTGTAAATCAATTTCACTGGGTGTCCTTGTGTTTTTCTCCTGAACTAATCTGAGCCATAAACTGTGTGAATTTTTACAGTGTGGTAGGCAGTGTTAAATTTTATTGTTGCTTCTGCTGACCAGCTGGTAGACGACCGACTCCAAATAGCTTGGTGATTTGGCATTGCATTGTGATCGATGCATATGCCCCTGCATACGGTATAGTTTATATTTTTGCGCCTAAGGTTGCTTTATGTTTACAGAGTCTAGCCAAATGAGCAAAACTGGTTTTGCATAAACGGTTCGATCACACTCAGAGAACCCTATTTAGCCACCCAGTATATTCCTGTCTTTCCTGTCAGAGCTGACTCTCGGTCATGTGAACTTTATAAACCATTCTTCACTGGGTCTCCTGCTGCAGGCTCCTCAAACATCCTACTCATAAAAAACTGTGAGACTGTTTTGGCAAAATTATTGTGACCAAAGGGCCAAGTGAAACATCACTAGAAACAGATATATGGCTTCCCACACAGAACAGGTGTTGTTGTGATAACAACACCTTCCTTTTACCTTCCATCTTCATACAGCCACACTCACTCCAATTCATCTTCTCTCAGTAATAAGCAATTGAGAAATTAATGTGATATGTACATATGAACAGCAGCATATTTTCAAGTCACACTGGAGCGCCTATTTATATTTCAGTTGCACCATCTCCAAAATGTTGTGATTAAATGGATGCACTCTGAGGCTGTGGCTGAAATGAGGAGGGAAAAAAGTGTGTTGATAGTAAATGATACATTGTGCACATACTAAGTGGAAACGCTGCTGGAAATGTCTGCCTGACTGACATGCAGCAGAAAGCCCATAATGACATTTTCTCTCAGTACGATGGCTAAAAATACAACCGTGGCTGAACACAATTCAGTTTCAGACTGTTGCTGAAATGTCCATAAATCAGTTAATAACTAATAATTTTAAAACATTGGTCATTTATCAATTAAATATGTCAAAAACTGATAGATTCTCAGTTCTCAAATGTAAGGATTTGCAGCTTTTTACATACTGTTATATATACATTTGAGTAGAGCTGCAATTAAGAATTTTTTTATCGATTAATCTGCCAATTATTTGATTACTTGATTAATCCTTTGGTCCATTACAGTTTTTTAAACACTAAATATGATGGTATACAATTGGTATGTTTTTTTTAAAAAAATTTTTGTCCAAACAGCACTTCAAGACTAGGACTATTAGAGAGAAAATAATCTGCTAATTATCAGCAATATATGCAAGTTGTTTTCTCAATTCATCATTGAATTGTTTGGTGTATAAAATGTTAGAAAACCATCAGTACCTCCCAGAGCCAAAGGTGACATGTTTCTGTTGTCTGACCAACAGCCCAAAACCCAAAGACATTCACTTTCCAATGACGTGAAACAGAGAAGAACAGAAAATCACCACATTTGTGAAGACAGAACCTGTAAAATGTTGGCCTTTTAGCATGAAAAATTACTTTTAAAGTAATTGTTGCCAATTACTTTTCTTTGACTAATCAATAATTCCACTTATTGTTTCAGCTATACATCTGAGTTTAATGTAGATTCATGTACAAATTTTAAATAGAGTGTCTTTTTAAACACTGAACTGCCTGAGTGAGACAGTAAAATTCATGTGTGGAACCTAAACAAAAAGTCTGAACATTTAATTACTCACTTGCATGTTTGTCTGCAAGCTGGATGAGGCTGTGGGAGATGTCTCTCCTTCTGTAGAAACAAACTACCTTGGCCTCCACGTTCCCACTGGCCGTCTGAAACAGAGAGAGAAGAGGGAGATCCAGGTTGACTGAAAGCGGTGGCAACTCCTCCCTGCACAAAACCTCCTAATTTCCCAAAGAGACCCTGGCTAATTTGTGTGCCCATCAAGCTTTTGCTGCTATGACAGGCTGACCAGGGCAGCAATAGCGCTTATGATTAGATGATTGATTGATTGTCTTGGTGTATAATTAGGCCGACAGGCTTAAAAGACTCGGCCAGTATTAAATGCTGTAACTGATGGAGAGTGAATGGATGTGGAGGTACAAAACTGCTTCCAACTTCTGCTGCTTTTGGGATGTGGTAGGTTCAGTAAAAGTAGATGTATTTTGTGACTGTATGTTCACCTGTGGGATGTGAAAACAAAAACAGGAACAATGTAAAGAATCACAATGCTAGCATACCACAAGCTACAGCAGCAACAATGTCCATCATGTTCAAACAACCACTCTCTTGCAGCCTTAACAAAAGAGTAGACATTGCTCGCTTCATAAAAGGCAGCATCTGTTGAGCGATACTGCAAAGTTCCTATTCTTCACCCACCACCTTTATCACTTATTATTATCACTGATAATTACAACCTCTCCTGTTTTTATATTATAATGTACAGCCTCAATATTTTGGTTTTTTGTTTGATACTGACCTGACCTGACATTTCCCACCCACACCACCTCCATTTATCTAGGTAACTCCAGCGCCAAATGCAACACGGGAAAAGCTTGTGAAGATAGCGTGTGGTGTTTGAATAATGTATATTGGTTTGGTTTGTTCTTACAAAAAAAAAAAGTTAAAACAGGCGGCTATACAACTGATCAAACATTGGCAGAGAATATCAGACCAAGTTGCTAAAGCCAGTATCAGCCAATGTCAGTCTGGCAATAAATGTTTTGCATCTGTAGTCATGAGCCCAGCCAGTTATCCCAGGCTCTAGAGGATATTCATTAAAATAATCTCCCGCCTACACACAGCACACTCCACAGGTGTGTCCTGCATGCAATAATGACCGTTGGAGACTGGGAACACCTGTCCTTTTTAATATTTATGACAAGCACTAGTCACAAAACTCACAGACACATACACCATTGTAAAAAGAAATTGGGTGCAGGAACAGAGAAGAGGAATCATGTTATTCACCCCTAGGGCATAAGAAGCATAAACACACACAAAAAACGACACACAAACGCTAATGCACAACATTTGAGTTCTTCTATCCGGTAGCGGATCAGAGTAGGAGTTACTGGAGGTTCTCAAAAGTACCGTCTGCAACAAGATTTTACACACACACACACACACACACACACTCATTACTTCCCTGTGTCAGATCCTGTAATTAAATAATCCAGGTAGGTCAGGTGAAAATAATATATATAAATACCAAACTAGACACATGAAACCGTGTAGCAGAATATGACTCATATTGTACATCTGGAAAAGTGGTTAAAAACAGATCTGCAGACCACTAATAAACTTTCACTTTATGCACAAAGCACACTGAGAATATCACATTCCAAGTTTAACAGATCAACATATATACTATATGTGTTCTGTAAGGTTTCCACAACCTGTGAAACACTTGCTGCACTGCCATGATTTTTGTAAGGCCGATAAATTGAGAGGGACACAGCAAAGTCAGAGAAGTTGACTTTCACTGCTCTTCAACAAAATTTGCATAAACATGACTTCACCTAGCCTGAGGGGCAAAATCCAGCCTGGTTCAGTTTCTTTGAGCAGAATTAGGGTAACTTTGGAAAACTAGTCCACATGGCAAATGCTGCCTTTAATTGCTGCCTGAAATGTTGTAATTACTATATTTCAAGACACATAAGGACAGTAGGGACGTAAAATATCAGAGCTATGAAAAGTGTGATATATTCTTCTCTTTTATTTTGCCAGTGTTACAGCAGCAGGCTAAATGATCAGTTACTTTTACTGATTGGTTGATTGACAGAAATATAACTGGCAAACAATTCTTCAAATCGATTCATTATTTCACTCATTTTTCAAGCGAAGCTGCAAAACAACAGCAATACTCTCGGATTCCACCATGTCATAAGAGAGGATTCCTGTTTTGCCTTAGTATATATCATTGTTGATTTATGTTTTTTGCCCAGATAATACGACCGCAGGTTGAACAATTCATAACATTTAAAAGTCAACGACTCTGTGAAGTTATTTTAAGTCATAGTTGAGAAAAATCTGCAGATTGATCATTGAAACGATCGTTGGCTATATGTGTTACGAGGTTACATTTATCACATACTTATAAAATTTTCAACGAACGAAAAAACTTTAGCGCACTGATTACAAAGTTTGAGAAGTCAGGAGTTTAGAGAGGCACTTGAAGGCAGCAGGAGCACTACACTGGGGGTGACATATGGGCAACAGCTGGTCTGTTGAAACAAATACTGATACGCCGAGATAAAGTGCCTTGATTATACCACTGGGCAGAGAAGCTCATTGTTTATGTGACATTTCAAGCATCTGATTATATTGGTCCCACGGTCTTAATAAAGACCAAGCAGCTCAGTACACATGAGAATAAAAAGATTGGGTTTTAATCCTCCCGACAGAACGACGCCATGAATCAAGACATGTTTGATGTTGGAATTCCAGCAGACTGCTAACAAAGCTAGCCTTCACTGAAGTATTTGCTAATTAACTGCACTTGTGGTGAATGTAGGTGAATATTTTGCAACAATATCAGGCGTCTGATACTACCGTAGTTGTTAGATGAAATGCTAAAATAATTAATAAAACGAGCGCTTGAGCCATAATAATAGTATCAGTATGAAGCCATTACTGGTGCTAATTAGCTAAATAAGGACTCGTACTAATGACTTACAT